>JAABOM020060563.1:0-11774 GCA_011800125.2 Solanum clarkiae
CTTAACAAAGGTTAAGAAATCCACTTGCCTTAGACAAGGACAATCAATCAAGCACTTGAACCTTCCCCTTCCGAATGGAATCCGAAACACCACGATCTAATCCAATAAGAATTTACAATTAAATTTTGAAATGAATTATACCCATGTTACTATATGACCTACCCTAGACTCGAAAATTATCCAATTAATTCCATAGTTAATTTTCATAAATTTCAAACTTAGGGTTAAGTCTTAGTTCCTCCAAATAACTTAACTCGAATGATTTATTTATATATGTGTGTATATATATATACACACACACACACACAAAACTCCTAATATCTAATTACCTATACCAATATTTCAAAACTTATACCGTGACGTGATAATTAAAAGAATAAAATTAAAAACTAACTGCTTACGAACTAACGACAGACCACAAAGTGACTACATAATAAAATGAACTTTAACTTAAATAATAAAGTGAATAGTAAAGATTTTAAAAAAAATATGCAAGACTATTCTGCGAATATGAAGGATAACATTTATACGACGTCAATTATATTAGGTTAATCATGACAATATTCAATATCATTTATGGGCTAATCAATAGAGAATTTTTATTTTTAAACTCCACTGGAACGGCCACTGCAAGGAATGAGCTTAACATATGTATCACCTTTTCAATAGTGGCCTATCAGCAACAATTTATTGCCATATTGCCTTGCCACCAATAGTATTTTAATAAGTACAATTCATGTTTTACCTCCGTTGCTGTACTGCCGCAGATAGCTTTGCAAAAACCCTTGCTCTTCTTCTCCTTATTATTATTATTATTATTATTATTATTATTATTATTATTGTTGTTGTTGTTGTTGTTGTTGTTATTATTGTGTTGTTGTTGTTGTTTAAATCTAATTATATACTAAAGTGAAAAGAATCCTACTCCTAATTTTTTTTAATAGATACAAGATAAATAGTACAAATTTTTAAAATAAATATCCACTTTAACCCATAACGTAAATTAGTTATTTAAAGATACCCCTCAACTAAATAATTGAAATTATAGAATATAGTCCAAAATACTCTTTTTAAAATTATTAAGATAAATTTTGTAGGAATTCAAGATCACATATTCTCAAAATGACCTAGCGGGTCATTATTGTTATGCCGAAAAATGGCTTTTTTTTGAAAAGAAAATTCAAAAATCAAAAATCAATTTCAACTCAATTAATTTAAGTGAAACCAATTCTCAAAATTTGAAAGAAAACTAGAGTTGCCACCTAATTTTAAGGATAATTAGGAAACCATTAAATATTTTAAAAGACCTAACAGAAAAATCTTTTAAAATTCAGAGAAAAGGGTTCGAGTTCGTATTTCCACTTCGAGAAGGTTTTACGCACTCCAAATGGCCGCTAAATGCGGTTATCCGACGATTATGAAATTTGACTAACTTTTAAAGATTTGATTGATTTTGAAAAAGTTGACTAGTTTGAAAAATTGACTAATTTTGAAAAAATTGGCTAAATTTAAAAGAATGTGACCAAATGTGAAAGAATTGACTAAATTTGAAAAATATATTGATTAAATTTGAGAGAACTGACTAATTTTGAAAGAATGTTGACTAAATTTGAAAGACTTGACTAAATTTGAAAAATAACTAAATTTGAAAGACTTGACTAAATTAAAAAAAATGTACTAAGTGTTAAAGACTTAAATATGCAATTTTCAAATTAGAGAATCACAAAAATCAAAATTAAACTAACATAAATGGGTTGACTTTTGTGAAAATAAATTAGATTAAATAAAACAAACAAATGTTAGTGTTAGAAACAATAACAAGTATCACAACATAAATAAAGTAAAATAAATAAATAAATTAGATATTGGGTTTGGCAGGCCCAAATGGTCAACCTGTCCTAATCTAAGTTTGGGCCTGCCAGGCCCGTCAGAATTTTCCAGCTGCTGTTCATTGGCTTGGCCCATTTTCCAGTGTATCACTGCACTGTATACCAGTGTATACAGGAAGAATTCTGGCTCCACAAAAAAAAACCTGTAACAACCACCGGGGCCATACATGCTGCTCCCCTGCTAAAAATAGGCTTTTGGCCCCTTTTCACACTATATATTAGTGTATATCAGCTCATACACACTGATTTTGTGCCTCCGAAACTGGTATTTCAGCTTCTTTCTTCTTAGGATTGGGGCTGACTCGAAGAGAGTTGGGCCTCCATGGCCCAACGAGATGCAAATGAGAAGAGGAGTCCGCCGCGGACTCAAAGGAGATTTCACATGCAACAAAAGAAGTAAACATATAAGCAACACGACTCAACACGATCAATCAATTTGAATTAAGATAATCACATGCCAAGTATTAATAACAAGTTTGAGGAACAAGTTTAAGAAACAATTACTAGGACACTGTTAATACCATAAACTACATCCTAAAGCTTGAATTAAAGACAATAACACCAAGCTTAACAGATTTCCAGTGTTTCCAGACATCCTCAAGAAGCTGAAACAAAAAAAGAAAACAACCCAGTGCATGTGTAACTGTCTTATGATATTTGAGGCAAAGTGATGTTTATCTTGTGGAAGCATTGTGTATGGGATATATCAAAGCATTCTAGTGATAGTGAAGAACCTGCATTCAAATAGACAGGAGTATTCTCAATGTATTAAAACAAAATGGGAACTCAATTCGATATGGCTTAGAGCTACATAACAGCAGCAGCTCAGATTCATAAAAATAGATGACAAAACATACTTCTCCTGTATATAGGGACTTAAAACAAAATACCTTCAACAGAACATTTTCCAACTAGAAAACTCGACCTCTAGTTCATATAAACGGAAAACAAAACTCCAAGAAGAGGAAAATGCAGAACACAGGGTAACTAACTCAATGTCACACGAGACTTAACTGCAGGATATAAAAGAAGGATAGATGTCTACCAGTTATCTGAAGTAAGGCAATAGTAAACAAAGTCTAAAGCAACAGCTATCTCAGTCATTATATAGCGACACACGAGTTTGAACTTAAGCAACATGGAATTCAAGTCTTTAAGAATCTATATCACGATTCACGCCTAGAGTTTTGAAACTTGAGAAAGACTAGACAATGTCACGAAATGAGGAATCATTCACAAACGACA
The DNA here is from genome assembly GCA_011800125.2 of Solanum clarkiae. Taxonomy (NCBI): domain Eukaryota; kingdom Viridiplantae; phylum Streptophyta; class Magnoliopsida; order Solanales; family Solanaceae; genus Solanum; species Solanum clarkiae. Next base: position 3,135 of record JAABOM020060563.1, read on the forward strand.
TTATCAAGTTTATACAAAGGCAAACCAGAAAACCAAATCAGTGGACTGCCGAAACACAAAACTGAGATATTCACCTAATAGAGAGAGCCAGGAAAGTTGACCAAACAACAACGGCACTACAACAACAAACCACAACATCTAATTCTTCACAATATGACACAAGATCAAGACAAACATGGAAACTAGATAACCTCAGGCAGACAAGGGTCACAAAATGAGGACAAAATGAATGAACTAAGAATGTTACAGCGGCTATTAGAATTTAGCAGTAGACCTTGATAACTTAATATCATTTTGAACGTTAGCCTTGAACATTGGTGACTTAACAGTAACAAAACGAATGCAACAAAAGCCTCAACCGGTAGCATTATACTCGACAAAACTAAGAACCATTTAGCTGCAAACCACAACAAAAACACAATACCGACCCAACATAAAGAGCATCCCCAATCTAAGCAAACTCAAGATTTTTGTCATATTCATACACAATACATGACACTCGAAATGAAAGCGAGGTTGGGGTATTACCTTTTTTTTGGGGCAACGATACTGTGACGACGAACTCGACGAAGCTTCGATTCTACCAAACCTTGTTCAGAACATTTCAAATCTGAAATTCTGCGTTCTGGATTGAAGAACGAAGGTTTTTACTCAGGTTTTTGAATTTAGGGACTGTTTCAGCGATTGATTGGTCTACTGTGTATGTTGTTGTTGTTGTTGTTGTTCAGCGATTGATTGGGATTTTTGGATTGATTTCTTAGATTGATAGGTTTTCTCAGATTTTTCTCTCGCTCCCTCTGTTTTTCCTCCCTATCGACGGCTGTTGCTATTGCTAGGTTTTTCGAGTTTCTCTCTCGCTTATTCTTCTGATTTCGATGGCTGTCAATGAAATTGAAGAAGAGGAGCTTCAAATAGCTTCCTCCTCACTAATGCAACGGATCAATTTTGAAGGAAAAGAGGGGTATGCGTGAGGGAAAGGGGAAAAGCTCGCTGATTTTCAAAAGAAGAAGACGAAGAAGAAGATGGGGAAAGGGGAAAAGGTCTGGGGAAAAGGGGGTGGTGCCAGGGAATGGGAAAAGGGTCTGGGAAAGGGAAAATGGTTTGGGAATAGGGGAAGGTACGGGGAAGGGGAGAGGGTTTTGGGGAAATGGCAAAGGCGCGGGGAAGGAGAAAGGTGGGCGGCTAGGGTTAAGAGAGGAGAAAGAAAGGAAAGAAATGGGGAAGAAAAAGAAGAAAGGGGAGTGGGGATGGGATATATCGGGCGCATGTGGATCACGCGCCCGTCTAATAATATATTATTTTTAGAAAAAAATAAAATAATTATCCAAAAATTATTAAAAAATATAAATAATGTTCTATGTCTAATTTGACACCGTGGAGAGTAAAAATTGGGTGTTAACAACTGTCCCTTTCTTTGGGTGCGATCGATGAAAGAGATCATGGACAAAGAAACTTGACTAACTTAATTTTTTAGCCGACAATGCTGACTTTAAGGAATTATGGCCGAGCCCTGGTTTTGGGTTTCCTACATATCTCAGGTTGCATGAGAATTCAGGCCACTTGTAGTTCAAAACGCTTGATTTTACACATGAATTTAAAAGAAATCAGAAGCTATTCCAATGTTGAATTATGGAGAGATTGGAATGCTCGGGAATGAAATTTAGGAGCGATGTTGGAATGCAGACGAGTTTTCAAAATTAAGCTCGCCTACATATCCTTGGACTAAGGAATCAGGCTGCTTGTAGTTCGACTCTATCGGTTGAAGAGGAATTTCCTTATTCGGAGATAACCTTTGGCTCAGGAGGAGTGATGAACAAGTTGAGTTATGAAAAAGAGGTTTGCAATCTCCTAATCATAAATGTGTTGCACTTCACATCCATAATTAAGAACTTACATGGATAAAATTTTCAAAATTCTTGGTATATCGTCACTCGGATTGGAAGATAGCCTTCGGTAAGAGTTAAGGTTATCCAAAGGCTAAGTTGAAAATAAACTAACTCACAAAGATTCCAACATGCCTTCTTCTAAGGGTGTAGTTAGATGGTGGTGGTAGTTGCTTCCCAGCTCGTGTCCGAAGAGTTTGACGCCTCTCTTCGGACTATGTCCCAGTTTGCTTCTAAGAAAAAGTTCCATGTTGTGTTGCATCCTACTTGATGACGTCCACACCTGTGGTTTATTTGAGAGTTCATCCTTTCGGATGCTTCTCGACATGACTAAAACAAAGCGTTAGTGTAATCGTAGACTAACTAGAGATGACATGGTTTACCGTGTTCGATGATGAATCGATATGAAGCAGCTTGTGTCTGAAAGGTTTGACGTCTCCTTCAGGATGTGTCCCAGCTTGCTGCTAAGAAATGTTCCATGTTGTGCTGCACCCTATTTGATAGTGTCCATACCTGTGGTTTGCTTTGAGAGCTCCTCTATTCGGATGCTTCTCGACATGAATGATGGATCGACAACTGGAGACAGCTCGGCAGCTGGCCACGCTCTTCGCCATAATAGATAATGAATAAAATAATCTTCATTGATGATGATCACATGATGGCTCGGCAGCTGGAGATAACTCGGTAGCTGGCCACGCTCTTCGCCGTAATAGATAATAAATAAAATACTCTTCGTTCTTTCAATAATTTTTCTGCACGGGATATATAATTTTCCCTGTCGGCAGTGGAAGATAGGTGTACTCTTGGGGGCAACAAAAAATAAATTGGTGCTCAGGCATAACACACTAGGCACGATGCATTGGGCGCAGCACAGGGGGCGCTGCATGGCACACTGGATGCGAATAGAATGGCACACTGGGCGCGGTGCGGAACACTGGGCGTGCGCACTGATGCGTAACACACTGAGTATAAACGCACTTTTGGAAACACACGGGGCGCGATGCGGCACACTGGGTGCGCGCACTGATGCTTAACACACTAGGCGTAAACGCACTTTTAGAAGCACATGGGGCGCGGTGCGGCACACTGGGCGCGCACACGGGATTTAAGTGAGACGAAACTGTTTACGCTTCGATTATCCTCTTGTAGGCAAAACCTGCAAAATATTTCCCTACAAGAATTTTTCTGGATCCACAGAAAGTTTCTTAGTTTTTAAAAAATGAATCGTTGGTGACCCGGGCGAGACGGAACTATTCGTTCCTCACTGTTCTTCTGGAGATAAAACCTATGAAAATTTCCTGCATTCATGAAAAATTTGTCAGTTTAAATGGGATTGTCATTTGAGCAACTGTCGGTGAACCGGGCGAGATGAAACTATCTACGCCTCACAATTCTTCTTTTGCGCGAGTTTTCTGCATCCAAAGAAAAAGTTCTCTATATCAAAATAAATTAATCTTTGATAAATGACTTATTACTTGAGCGCCTCAGCTGTTTTCTTGTGCGAATATTTCCCTGCAAAAAATTCCTTCATTCAGAGAAAAGTTCTTAATTTCGAAATAAATCAATCTGTGTTGATTATTTGGGATTTGAGTGAGACGGAACCATTTGACCCTCGGCTATTTTGCTACTAATAACACCTGCAAACTTTCCTGCATCCACAAAAAATTTCTTAGTTTAAACTGAATTGATTTTGATAACATGCTGAGGACCTGGGGGAAATTGAGCTATCTACGCATCTGTTATTCTCTCGTAGATACGACGTTTTTCTGCATCCACAGAAGATTTCTTAGTTTTATAATAAATTAATCTTTGACAGATCGTTCGAAACTTGAGCGCCTTAGTTGCTCTCTTGTGATAATTCTCCTGCATCCACAGAAAATTTTTAATTTTTGAATAAATTAATCTTTGACAGATAGTCGGAAACTTGAGTGCCTTAGCTGCTCTTTCATAGATAAGGCATGCAATAATTCCCAAAATTTCCTTCAAAAAATCTTCCCTGCAAAAATTTTTCTGCATCCACAGAAAATTTTTTAGTTTAAAAAGAATTGATCTATGCTGATTCTCCGATCGTCTGCTCATCATCTTGGTGTTGACAGATTGTTTTATTCTCCTATCTTTTGGTGGACAGAAGGTAGAAAAACGTGATTTTCAGCGAAATTGTGAGAGTATCCTCAAAAGTTCTGTCCCAGTTTATGTGATCAAGGATTGTCAAATGCATCTTGAGAATTTTTGAGACCTTTCTCAAAAATTCTGTCCCAGTTGAAGTTTCGCTGTGCTCCATACTACAATTTGTTGTAGAAGACTTCTTTGTGTTTAGAATTTTTGAGTTCCTTTCAAAAATTATGTCCCAGTTTCCTTTCTGGGAATATGACTGAGCCATAGTGGTGCCTACTATCCTGTTGAGGCAGGAATCAGGTCAAACGTAGTTCCTACTTGGGAAGTAGACCAAATGTAGGTTTTGAATAAAAAGTGACCGAGGCCGACATAGGCCACCTACGTATCTCATTCTTGAGAATTCAGGTCAGACGTAGTTCATTACAAAGGATAATAATATGATGATTACAAGAGGTGATGCAATTACAGGGAAAGAGAGTTTCAAATTCCTAAACATGGGCGCTGTATTGGCAGGGTGATGGTTTAATCATGGAGAGACAGTCCGGAGAACAACCGCGTTGCAATCAATTAAATCCTAAATTTTGTACTTCACATCTATGCAATCTTCAGTGTCATGTCCAACACTGTTAGAGTGGTAAGCACAAGTTTGATCACCTTCGACGAAATGAGAATTAGTTTGTTCTGCTCTTGTAAGGACAGGTTGGATCAATCCTGCAGCTGACAACCTTTTAAATAGTTTCGTCCGACTCTCGGCGAGTGGAGTTAATACCCTAGGCGACTTCTTGCCTATTTTTGAGTGAGAGAGATTATAGTTATTTTGTGAGGCTGGAGGCGCTCGATGGTAATTGGGGTGGTTTCTATGGGTTCTCCTTTTATTTTGCAAGCCGGAGATGGCTAATGCATCTTCTTCCCTTTTTCTTACCATCCCGGATGTTCCAGCTGAAGTTGCTATGCGGCCAATTTTGCCTGTCTTCAACCCGTCCTAAATATTTTCCCCAACCTTCACTATGTCTGCGAATTTCACCCCACGAGCAACATCATTCGGTCATAAAATTCTGGCTCTTGTGAGCGCACAAACACTTCGATAATTTCCTTTTCTGACATGGGAGGACGCACTCTGGCGGCACTCTTCCTCCATCTGTAGGCGTACTCCTGATAACTCTCCGTTGACTCTTGCTTAATCTTCTCTAATGAGTAACGGTCTGGCACAATCTCAATATTATAGGCGAACTTTTCGACAAAGTTTTTGGCCATGGTATTCCAGCTGGCCCATCGATTCACTTCTTGGGAGGTAAACCATTCTAAGGCCCCCCTTCTTAAATTCAACTGAAAAGCCACATCAATAACGCTTCATTTTTTCCGACACCCACTAGCTGATCATAGTACGCCCTGGGATTTTCGGATTGATTTCTTAGATTGATAGGTTTTCTCAGATTTTTCTCTCGCTCCCTCTGTTTTTCCTCCCTATCGACGACTGTTGCTATTGCTAGGTTTTTCGAGTTTTTCTCTCGCTTATTCTTCTGATTTCAATGGCTGTCTATGAAATTGAAGAAGAGGAGCTTCAAATAGCTCCCTCCTCACTAATGCAACAGATCAATTTTGAAGGAAAAGAGGGGTACGCGTGAGGGGAAGGGGAAAAGCTTGCTGATTTTCAAAAGAAGAAGATGGGGAAAAGGGAAAAGGTCTGGGAAAAAGGGGGTGGCGCCGGGGAATGGGAAAAGGGTTTGGGAAAGGGAAAATGGTTTGGGAATAAGGGAAGGTGCGGGGAAGGGGAGAGGGTTTTGGGGAAATGGTGAAGGCGCGGGGAAGGGGAAAGGGTAGGCGGCTAGGGTTAAGAGAGGAGAAAGAAAGGAAAGAAATGGGGAAGAAGAAGAAGAAAAGGGAGTGGGGATGGGATATATCGGGCGTGTGTGGATCATGCGCCCGTCTAATAATATATTATTTTTTTAAATAAAATAAAATAATTGTCCAAAAATTATTAAAAAATATAAATAATGTTCTATAACTAATTTGACACTGTGGAGGATAAAAATTGGGTGTCAACAATTATATTATCTACCACTAAAAGTAATGTTCGTCCTCGAACATATGGAAGGAAAAGAAGGAATAATCGATATTACCAAAACCTAAGTCATTAGCTTCCAGAGTCAGTATTCGCCTCCCCAAGTATACTTCTCTTTAAGACCATTTCATCAAAATCAATCATCCCATATTCGTAATACACAAACTATCATGGGTTTTGTTAAGATTTCATTTTCACAATCAAATTTTTTTTTCGAGCTTAACTTATAAAATGTGATCTTTAGATATTGAATACTCATCATGCAGAGCCAATTTATTTTTTTAAAAAAATATCTCAAATATTATAAACTAATGATGCTAACACTGTATACTTTAAACTATGTACATCTGACTATCATGTGATGTTGTAACTACTGTTTTATATGTAAATGACATTGTGCAAACTATGTCAATCATCATAGTATTCAATGCATTAATATTTACATTTTACAATTAACTACCTTACTCACACATAGTGCACATAATGAAGTTTTATATTTTTCCAAAACTTTATTGTCAATTATCATGTTGTGCAAACAATAGTTCCACCATCAACCATGACATTACTCTCTTTACAACGAGTAGACACAACTTCATAATTGGTTGCACTACATTACTCACCTATAGAAACCTTATGCTATTATTGTAAGTAATAACATCTTTTAAAGTGTTGAGCGCGAACATTAATCATGCCTCACATTCAATCATACTTAGTCAGAATATAACCTCAACAATGAGATGAATATTAAGACCGCTAGATTACTATAAGTATTTATGGTAGCTCTTCTATAAATTCACATAAGCAAAGAAGTACGTGTAGAACCATTTATATACTTTTCACTATCCTACACAATACCAAATCGATCTATCATAACTGAAATACTCAAGTCTGAACAAGCATCTTGTCTTGCTAAGAGAAAATTGCAAGATCGGTTCATCCGATTCACCACTAAGGATTCGTCTGCAAAAATAAAGATACAAGTGGGAATAGGCATGGAGTAATAGTCTAAAACCTGCCCATAATGAAGTAGGTAGTAGCATAATATGCATGAAATCAAGGTCGAATGATACAAGATACTCCAATCATAATGCATCTATCCAACATTTCCATTCATCTGACCTCATCTCAATTGTACCCGTTTCTTAGAGCTCTACCTCCTCAATTTAAGCTTATAGCTCTTACTCAAATTTTCATCTAACCATCTCCTCCTCTTCCATTCAAGCCTACTTCTAAGCTTCAAGGCATTATTCCTTAGATGATCATACTCATACAAAGCAAATCCTCAATACTCAGCTCTAAACTTCCACAGGGACTTTCATTAAAAGATCACTAGTCCTCTTCACTACCTCACTACTCTTCCTCAAACCCTTATTATGAAGTCTTCGCTAGTCTATCATCAACATTCACATAATAATAATCCTGAATTCAAGCCTATCACTCTAACCATTTCAACTATATTTTAAAATTTTCGAGCCCACTTAGCACTTCTACCCCCACCATTCAATGAGTTTTCGCTCAAAGTTACACCAACATACTCTTACCTATCTACTGTTCATCATAAGGTTTGACCTTCTTATTCCTTCTTATCTTTATCCCTTCAACACACAAGTTTAACACTAATACCATAATAAGGGTACACTCACTCACTCCTTATCTACCCTCATCCTCAATCTACTATTCTCAACATCACAATTTGAACCTGGAGGAACTCATTACTTCTCCCTCTTTGCAAAATCTCAAACTACTATCTCTCTGTGCAAAAAAAAAAAAAAAAAAAAAAAAACAAGATCATACCTCTGAAACTTGATACTTTACATCCTACAATCAACAATAGAATAACAAACCTATGGTCGGTGCATGTGTAAGATAACATCAAAATCAAGAACTTTCACTCTCTCTCATCAACCTTCATCTCTTTAATATTAGCAATACTTCTATCAAAGCTGGAAAGATGGATTACTCAAAGGGCTTAGAACAAAAGATCATTAGCATGATTTAATAGAGAAATCTTATCTAAGAACATTCACAGATTGTAATCTCTCTCGTCTATCAAGTCTCGTTCTGTGTTAACAAAACTATGCATAGTGTAAAACTCAAGTCACATCACATTCAACATGGGACTAAAAACTCTTGGATTCATGGGGTAAAATCAAGATTAATGAATGAATTCATCGCTTCTCATCCTCAATCTTAGCATGATCGGGAAGCAACATGATGTAGATGGGACTAAAACACAGGTACAAACCATCATATACCCGAAGGAAATGAAATATTACCTCAACTGAAGTATAAGGACCGTATGAGGTGGAAAAGAATTGATATCTCATCGTGATTAGCCTATCACAATCCAAAAATTCAAGATCTACTTCGATTCCTCACATCATCATCTCCCCCTTAGCTCTCAAGGACCTCTCTCTAAATTTGTGAATTAATTTCTTCTAACTAGGCTATAGGCATATATCACCACACAGTTAAGGAATCACTATCCACAAGGATATGCATCTTAAACCCTTCTGTTATTCTATAGTCACATACATATAACTAGCCACTTAGACTCTTTTCAACGATCACTCTTAGCTT
>JAABOM020060564.1:0-11773 GCA_011800125.2 Solanum clarkiae
TTCCAAGCTTCCAAACTTCGATCCCAACAAACCAAACGTTTCCTTTGTGATTCAACACTTCCACGCTACTTGGGGGACCCCATAAACCAAGCTTGAAGCATCAATTTAGCAAGAAATCAAAGAGGAAGAAATTTGGTTGAGAAGCTGCCCAGGCCGAGAGCCACTGTACAGCAGGGAAAAATTTCTGAAAATTTTCTAAGTCTTTTCCCCTCTTCAACCCCCTTAATATATATATGCACATATATACCACATAATCCTTCAATGGCCAATCAATTAAGGCCCTTTGGAAGACCCCACACAATTAAAAATCTCACAAGGAACACAATTAAAACCTCTTAAACATCACACCTAAACAAAATACATATTTGGCCCCAAATTTTTCTAATTTGGACCGATGAAGGATTTATAATTTATAACTCCCAAAAGTACTTCAAATAAATAATTTACTTGATCTCGACCTTTACATTATCCCCTTAACTTCTGAATTGTTCAGAATTTCCAACGGTTATCCGATTTTTCGCAACACTTCGAATTTTTCAAAAATACGGGTTCTAACATTTGCATATCCTTGTGAAGTTTCGATCAAGAAATATACATGCATAGTACTGTACATTGGTCTGGAATGTTGTGGTTGCTGTTCTTATTCACTAAAAGCTGCTAACCATCAAAACTAATGTCAAAATGATTTTATTTCCCAAATGTATGCTGTAATTTCAGTTTTATTAATTCATTTTAGTATTTTGTTTGTTTCTTAAAGGTATTGTTAGCCTGTTCTGGAAAATGCAGCTTACATGGCCTGTTGTTGTTATCATTTTGCTTACTGTTAGCTTGCTCAGAGTCGAGACTAGGGTGGAGATAATTTGATCTTTCAAGTATTTGTTGTAATGTCAGCTTGTTATAATTTGTTTGATGATGGCTTGGTCCTTTAAGATGCTGTCAGTTTACTTTCTCTGAATATAGCCAGCCTAGTACATCTTCGAGTATGTCTCCTTTTGATTCTGCTGGATTTTGATTAAAATCTGAAACCATTTGGTCGTAAATGGTAATACATATCTCTATTACGTCGAAATTGCTAAAAAAAAATGAGAAGGCCTGTTATTGTTTTCTCTGTTTTTATGGTTTACTAAGATAGTTACTATGGAGAATAATAATTCTGTTAACGTCACTGTAAGTTGTTAAAGTTTAAAAACTGGTGTTGAAGCGATGGTAATCCTCAAATACCTGCTGCAGTGGGTAAATCTAGCTTGTTAATACGCTGATAGAGCGCATTATAGTTGCCTTAAAAAGAATGTGAACTTGGATGAAATACTTTCGTCTCAAAATCAATTTATAATGGTTCCCTATTGTCCCTGTTGTCTGCACTATTTTTGTTCAATAAAAGAGGAGTATATTTAGTCATCACCGTGTTTCCTTTGTTTGAGTCAGGTTTTCTTATATCAAATTTGCTTAAAGAGTTAGACTAGGCAGTTAAATAGGAGTCAATGTTGTTCTAGCGCCACCTCTATTCAAGATTAAGTTAATTCAAAGCTAGTTAACTTATATACCTCTGAGTAGTGCAGTTTTTCTTGTAGAATTGTATGAACGAATTGATTACATAATTTGTGGTGTTATTTTAGTTTTTTTGGAGATGGAACCTAATAGTGTGTGTGTGTTTTTCCTTTAAAGAATATTCCATGTGGATTCATGTTATGGTTCTTGCTCTGGTTTGCAATTACTTTTTATGAATGTGTGTTACTCAGTATATGCAACTACTTTCAGCTTCCTTTAGGTCATATCCATGAACTCTTGAGACATTGATAGTTTGTTCTCCTTGGTTTAGACTTAATTTTGTTTAAATGTCATATTGTGCCACTTTGATTATTTCATTATAAGTATTAATTCTTTCTTTTTTCCTGCTTCATGTGAATCATCTCGAGAGTCCGAATTGGACTTTCGTCAATTCCCTTTGCATTCCAGATTTGGGCCATGGAGGCCCAAACATCCTCCTCGAGTCGACCTTGGGACAACTTGGAGATAGGAAACAATTTTCTTTGGAATCTTAAAATTGCTGTACAGGCCTGGAAGATGAAAATCAATGTATACATATTATACACTAATATACGTTGATCAAGTGTATGACAAATGGGCCAAGCCCAAGGAGCAGTAGTGAGAAATTTTAATGGGCTTGGCAGGCCCAAAACATAGAAATTAGGACAGGTTGATGGGTTGGGCCTGCCAAAGCACAATTTGATGTTCGTTTCCTATTTATTATATATTTTAAATGATGCTTGTTATTTTCTAATACTACTATTTTATTTGTTTTGGTTGCAATATAATTAATTTTCTCAATATATCTACCATTTACGTTGACTTTTATTTTAATGACTTTTCCTTAGAGTTTGAGTTATTAGATTTTCACTAAATTCTTTCAAAATGGTTTAAGTGTTAGTCATTCTCATAGTTAATCAATCTTGTCAAAGTTAATCATTTTTTTTTAAAACTTGGTTAAAATTTTCGAACTTAGTCAATCCTTTCAAATGTAGCCAACTCTTTCAAAATTAATCATTTTTAATCAACCTTTTCAAGTCAAAGATCAAAGTTTTCTTTAAAAAGTTAGTCAAATTTCATAATTGCCGGATAACCGTATTTAGCGGTCACTTCGAGTGCGTAAAACCTTCTCGAAATTGAAATGTGAACCTGAACCCCTTCTCTGGATTTTAAAAAGATTTTTTTGTTAGGTCATTTTAAATGTTTTACTGGTTTCCTAATTATCCTTAAAATTAGGTGGCGACTTTGTTTTCTTTCGAAAATTTCAAAAATTGATTTTCACTTAAATTAATTGAGTTTTAAAACTAATTTTTGATTTTTCTTTTAAATTGCAAAAAAATTCATTTTTGGCATAACAATTACAATAAAATTAAAAAAAATAAAAAATAAAAAAATTAAAGTTTAAAGAAATTGAAGGGCAGAACTTTTTTCTAGATGAGAAAATTTTTATTGAAAAAAAAATCAAATAATTGCAAGCTAAAGTCTCGATAATAATGAATTTAATGAACATCAAAGTACAATAGGCTAAGTCACTTAAATTTAAACTTAAAAATAAAAGAGAAAAAACTTAATTGTTTATGATATGTAATACAATTTTTCTAGTCATAGTTAAATTAGTAAAAAGTAACTCAGATACAGTAGAAAAATATACAAAGACATAGATATAAGCAGTGTGAAGATAATATTTTGAAGTAATTTTAAAAATAAAAATGAAGTATTTAGATAATACACATATTAGTGTTCATAAATTTTAAATTAAAGAGATGTAAATAAGAGAATAATTTTTTTAAAAAAAACTACAAGTAAACAAAATAAATATATCTATTTATACTACTGAGAAGAGTTCTTGGTTATATTAAATCAAGTGATAAAGTTAATAAAAATCAACATTGATAGCCTTATAACTTTAAATAATGAATAATCTAATAAAGAAAATTTTAAAACATAAAAGTTATTCGATGATTATATGATTCGTCTATACAATTATGGGAGATAGAAGGAGCAAGGAAAGGGGTTCATTTCCTTGAGGAGCAAGATTATAGCTAGACTTTTATAAGACAAAATGATTCAACACGACACTGCAATCTTAAAAAAAAATAAAAATAATACTTTAATATTATCCATGCATCACATGGGTACGAGTACTAGTTTTTTCTTAAACAATATGGAATGTGAATAATGTATTTAAAAAAAAATATTTTAGAAGCGTGCAAAAATTAAATTAATCAATTAATTCGATCGAGAATAATATTATTGATTTATTACTATTGGGTTAATAGATTTATAATAATCTTATATATTAAAAAAATATTTAACTATCAATTTGATTTTGATTTTTTTCTATATTTGGCTATTGGGTAAATGATAACATGTTAAAACTATAGTAAGCTACTACCTTTCTCCTGTATAAATATTAAACACTAATATTAGTACCGTACTAGTTACTATATTTATCCTTTAGTATTCAATCCATATTATTGTCCTAGTTTTTGTATATGTGCTGCACTTGTATAGTTCTTTTCATGTTAGTTATTATTGTCTATATCTATATTTATATTTATATCTATATATATTATTTAAAAAAAGGATAAAGCCACCATATTTAGCCAAGTGGCAAATTATGAATATTCCATATGGCATCTTATGATAAATAATTAGTTAATTAGTTGTTAGTTAATATTTAAAATTAATTATTAAAAATTAATTAAACAAAATTAAAAAAAATTATTAAACAAAATAAACTGTTTCCCACTAACTCAAAACACATGCTTATGCCGTTTCCCATCTCAGTATATGCAATTACTCATTAATTTATTTATTTATTTAGTTTTGCCTTTTCCATTTTTATCTATATCTATATTTATATTTATATCTATATATTATTAAAAGAAGAGCCACCACATTCAGTCAAGTCACAGATTATGAATATGCCATATAGCATCTTATGATAAATAATTAGTTAATTAGTTAATTAGTTATTAGTTAATATTTAAAAACTAATTACTAAAAAATTAATTAAACAAAAATAAAAAAATTTGTTAAACAAAATAAACTGTTTCCCACTAACTCAAAACACATGCTTATTCGGTTTCCAATCTCAGTATATGTAATTAACTCCTTAATTTATTTAGTTTTGCCTTTTCCCTTTTAAGGAAAAAAAATTGAATTATAAATTAATATTTTTCAAAATAGTGAAAATTGTCAACACAATAAAAATCACAATTTTTTAGTTTTAATGAACAAAAAGATTTTAAAAGATTACGTTTTTAATATATCGATTCTGCCTTATAGGATGGCCCCCGCTGAGTTGAAAGTGTTGAAGGAACAATTGAGTTTATTAGAGAAGGGATTTATCAGACCGAGTGTTTCTTCTTGGGGTGCTCCCATTCTGTTCGTACGAAAGAAAGATGGGTCTCCCAGGATGTGCATTGATTATAGGCAACTGAATAAGGTCATGATAAAGAATAAATATCCTCTCCCCAGAATAAATGATTTGTTTGACCAACTTCAGGGCGCTTCTTGCTTCTCGAAGAAAGACCTCAAATCTCGCTACCATCAGTTGAAAGTGAGGGAATGTGATATCCCAAAGACAACCTTAGGACTAGATATGACCACTTTGAGTTCTTAGTCATGTCCTTTGGGTTGACTTATGCACCTGTAGCCTTCATGGACTTAATGAACTGGGTATTCAGACCTATCTCGACATGTTCGTGATTGTATTTATTGATGACATTCTGGTATATTCTAAGGATGAAGAGGAGCATGCCAACCATCTTAGAGTGATTCTTCAAACTCTCAGAGACCTTGAATTGTATGTAAAGTTTTCGAAGTATGAGTTTTGGCTTAAGTTCGTGGCCTTCCTAAGTTTTGGCTCAAGTTCGTGGCCTTTCTAAGTCATGTTGTCTCGGGTGATGGTATTTGAGTGGATGCCCAAAAGATCGAAGCGGTAAGAACTGGCCCAGACCGACCTCACCAACACACATAAGGAGTTTCTTGGGGTTGGCAAGCTACTACCGCAGATTTGTTGAGGGCTTCTCTTCCTTGTGTGCACCATTGACCATGCTAACTGAGAAGAAGGTCAAATTTCAGTGGTTCGACAAATGTGAGAAGAGTTTCCAAGAGTTAAAGACCAAATTGACTACAGCCCCAGTTCTAACCTTGCCAGATGGAATAGAAGACTTTGTGGTATATTGTGATGCATCCAGAGTTGGACTGGGTTGTGTGTTGATACAGAGAGGGAAGGTGACAGCCTATGCTTCCAGACAACTTAAGATTCATGAGGGGAATTATTCGACTCATGATCTCGAGTTAGCAGCAGTGGTGTTCGCACTTAAGATCTGGTATCACTATTTGTGGAGTGCATGTGGACATGTTAACTAACCACAAAAGTTTGTAATATGTCTTCAGTCAAAAAGAGCTCAACCTGTGACAAAGGAGGTGGTTGGAGTTGCTCAAGGATTATGACATGAGCATTCTCTACCACCCTGGTAAAGCTAACATTGGTGCTGATGCTCTTAGCAGGTTGTCAATGGGTAGCACTGCCTATGTGGAGGAAAGAACGAAGCAGCTAGTGAAGGAAGTGCATAGATTGGCCCGATTAGGAGTTCAACTTAAGGAAAATGATGAGGGAAGAGTCAATGTCCAGAGTGGATCCACATCATCCCTTGTGGTGGAGGTGAAGGAGAAACAAGATCAAGACCCTTTTATACTCCAATTGAAGGAGGTTGTCTACAAACAAAAAGTAATAGTCTTCTCTAAAAGGGGAGATAGAGTGCTGAGATACTAGAATAAGTTATGTGTCCCCGATGTTGATGGTGTAAGAGTGAGAATCATGGACGAAGCTCACAGTTCTAGGTATTCCATTCATCCTAGCTCTACCAACATATACCATGACTTTGAGGGATGTCTATTGGTAGAGTGGGATGAAGAGGGATATCACTGAGTTTGTTTCTAAATGCCCGAATTATCAGCAAGTCAAAGTTAAACATCAACGACCATTGGACTGGAATAGAACTTCAAGATCCTTGAGTGGAAGTGGGAGATAATCAACATAGACTTTATTGCTGGGTTACCAAGTTCCCAAAAGCAGCATGAATCAATATAGATGATCATGGATAAGATGACCAAGTCATCTCACTTCTTAGCAGTCAGGACACTAACACTGCAGAGGAGTATGCCAAGTTGTACATTCGTGAGATTGAGGTTGCATATGGTCCCTTGTCTATCATCTCGGACAGAAGAGCTCAATTCACCCCCAATTTTGGAGTTCATTTTGGAAGGGATTGGGTACAAAGGTAAATTTGAGTATGAATTTTAATCCACAAATAGATAGTTAAGCAGAGCACACGATTCAAACATTAGAAGATATGTTGAGAGCTTGTGTCCTTGACTTTAAGGGAAATTGGGATGACCATCTACCATTGATTGAATTTGCGTATAACAATAGTTATCACGCAAGTATTCAGATGGCCCCTTATGAAGCTTTGTATGAGAGAAGATGTAGATCACCAATTTAGTAGTTTGAGATCAGTGAAGCTGAGTTGATTGGACCTGATCTTGTCCACCAGTCTATGGAGAAGGTAAAGGTTATTAGAGAGAGGTTGAAGACCATACAATGTCACCAAAAGTCTTACATGGATTTGAGAAGAAGGGACTTAGAATTTGAGGTAGATGGTTGGGTGTACTTGAAAGTGTCACCCATGAAAGGTGTCATAAGGTTCGGTAAGAAGGGTAAGTTGAGTCTGCGCTATATCGGTCCCTACCAAATTGTGAAGAGGATTGGAAAGGTCACCTATGAGTTAGAATTGCCTTCTGAGTTAGACGGGATTCATCCGATATTCCACATGTCAATGTTGAAGAAGTGTTTGGGAGATCCTGCTTTGGCAATCCCTATTGAGAGTACAAGAGTAAGGGATATCCTATCCTATGAGGAGATTCCAGTACAAATTCTTGACCGTCAAGTTCGTAAGCTGAGAAATAAAGAGATATTCATTGAGGAAGCTATGTGGGAAGTTGAGGAAGCCATGAGAACCAAATACCCACAACTCTTCATGCCAAATGATGATGATGTCGAGGATGATGTTCCTATCCCTAACTTAACTGGTGTTCCCATTCTTAAGTTGATGTGTCCATTCATGAGTCTGAGTAGAGTTTATGGAGGTTGAGGAAGAGTTGAGAGTTTGAGTTGTCGAGCGAGTATTGAGAGAGATCTTGAGTATACTCATGCCTGAGTATGTTGGTGTGTTTTTGAGTGGGTGCTCATTGAATGTTAGAGGTAGAAGTGCTAAGTAGGCTTGAAAATTCTAAGACAGAGTTGAAGTGGTTAGAGTCGTAGGCTTAAATACATGGTTATTGTTATGCGAGTACTGATAGCAGACTATCGAAACTTCATGATAGTGAAGTAGTGAAGAGGACTAGTGATCTTTTAATGAAAAACCCTTGTGGAGGTATAGAGCTAAGTATTGAGGATTAACTTTGTATGACTATGATCATCTTAAGGGTAGCACCTTGAGTCACAAAAGCAAGATTGAATGGAATAGAAGGATGTGGATAGGTAGAGAGTTGAATAGCATCTATAAACTTAAGTTGATAGGGTAGAGTGTCATGAAGAGGAGCACAATTGAGATGAGGTGCTAAGCTTCAGAGTTGTACATAGAGTCTTATGTATCGATAGTCCCATTCTCGATTAGAGTTGATGCTTTCCTTCATAAGTTTGAAGGACTGATTGTCAAAATATTTAAACAATTAGAATTGATTGAGTTTCGGCATTCCATTCGTGCTTGATGGTGAAAATGACTAAAAGAGTATCTCTACTCTTGATCTGAATCAATTTGTCTATTCTAAGTGACTTACGACTGTCCAGATTGATTGATTGAGTATTGAAAGGAGTCTTGATCATTATTCATGCCTGATGATAAGAAGGTTGAAGGTAAAGCCCTTACCCTTAACTAAATTGAATGTCTTTTCTTGAGTTGATTGTCTATTCTTAAGTGTGAACAGAGATTGTTGATAGCGATGAGGAGTCGAAAGATTGATTGATAGATGTGAATATTGAGATGAGTTTTGTGTCTATTCATGCCTTGATATCCACTTTTACTCATCATTTTAGGATAAATGGTTCCAAGGGGGAGAAGATGTATCACTTGATAAAATTATCAAAATACCCCTAGAATAGAGATGTGCGCAAAATGCGTCTTCCCATGCTGTATTTGCAAATCCGAATTGAATATGCATTCAACATGGAAAATTGAGTGGGGAAATAGTCTCATTCGAATTTTAGAGCCGTCGGATCGAAAAATAATTTTTCAATCCAAGACGAAAAAATAGTGGTTGTACGTGCCAAAGGCGCGACGTGCCTGGGATGCGGACATGCCTTGTGTCTTTTCAAAAGTTTTCATTTTAATTTGGGGGGGTATTTTTGTCAATTTTCAACCCCTCCTAAGTTCAATAAACGAATATAAGAGATATTTTACATCAAGACAAGTCCAGAGAATTTCTACCAACTAACTTTTCGTATGAGTTGATAAAAGGGTCAACTTCAAATGATCATATCTCCTAAAGTATAATGATTTAGGTGACCCGCAATACATCAAATTGAAGATATTTGAATTAGCTTTCCAATGCATCAAATTTCACCTTAATCAAAGTTTGGAGTAGAAAGTTATGACCGTTTTACTGAAGACCTGTAGAGCTTTCCGAAGATCCACGTCGCGGACCCTTTCTGATGAGATAAATGATGTTTATTGTTTTTATTTTCAGGTTACTTTTACCCTAAAACCATTGGGGGCCTATTTAAGGTCCCAAAACGCATAAAATAACAGTTTTCATCATCAAAAACCCTCTCCTTCACTCCTAAACGTAAATGCTCAAGAATCATCAAGAAAGTCATCAAGTTAGGATTAACTTTCATGATTCATCCTCAAGGTAAGCTATTCTTTATAAATTTCAATCTACCAAACCGGAACTTCTTCATCTATTCATGAATCTCTAATGGAATCTTAAATGATAACCTAGGGTTTCAAGAAAACAAATTCAAGAATCCCAAGAAAAGATTTATTGATTCTTTTTCTTCAAGAATTAGGGTTCTTCATCAAGAACTCTAAAGATTCGAGATCAAGAATTCAAGAATCAAAGAGAAGCTCTTCAAACAATGTCTTTCCAAGTTCTTTTACTTTAAAAGAACTACCAAGATCAAGAATTTTCTCCAAGAAAGCTAGTATTCATCAAATTTCAATGGTAATATCAACTTTTAGGTATGTTAGTCTAAACTAAAAGCATGAGATTGTTCTCCCATGTATCCCATAGATGGTCTTAGATGAGAGCTGAAGGTTCTTGAGTCTACATGCATGATTCTTGATTATTTTCTTGAGAAATCATATTTCCTACAAATATTTTCGTATGTTGATGATCATCATAAACTTGTTTTCTTGAATGGAATATTTTGCATGAATTATTAGATAAATCCTACTTAATATTTTCTTAAAGATTGCATGAATAAAGATAAAGATTGAGTTTAGATCCTTGATTAAGAGAGTCGATTGTGATTGTCATTGTGATGTGAGAATGATGATGAGTTGATAGAACTGATAGCCCCTTTAGTCTCTATAAATGAACTCTAACGTTTTGTCTATTCCAAGATTCTTTAATGATTGTTCTAAGCCTTGAGCTAATTGAGATGTTGATTGATGAGATGATTAGAGTCTCTATGAGACTGATTAAAAGACTATGCCTCCACGAGGCTGTTTGAGATAGTTTGATTAGATGGATTATTTTATGAGCATTGAGTCATGAGAGGAGTATCGAGCATCGAGAGAGTAAGAGTTAGTTCAACTTGTACTTGTCAAACTGCATAGCCAAACGTAGGTGAGGATGAGGACTACCACATCACCTTATGATGAGGCCCCCTCTGATTAGAAGTCCCTGAAATCAATAGAGGACTTATCTGCTATCTCTATTTGGACTTATCCATGTGGTTTCAATTCATTATCTATCTGGAAAGTACAGAACGGTTGTGGCAACATCAGCGTGATTGTTATAAAATTACTGGCTCATAAGTGATTGTAATTGGATAAGAGAAACTCCCAGAAAGTTCCTACCTTGAGTACTCTGAGTCAAGATGAGATGAGATGAGATGAGATGTGATGAGAGAGTTGAGTTGAGTTCCTTTAAGATGAGTTCCTCTGAGTTGAGTTTGATTTGTTTGATGAGTTGATTAGTTGATGGGTCACTTGTTTACTCTTTATTCTTGCTTTAGATTGACACTTGACATGTTGATTGTTATTATGTCAAGTCGATTGTTGTTTCTTTATTATTCTACCTGTTTCAGTTTCATTAAGTTATTTTACATAGCAGTATATTCCACATAATGACGTAACCCTCTGGGACTGCATTATTTCATGATGTAGATGCAAGATTTGTAGATTGTCAACAGGCGCATCGTTGAGGATTTGAGACGTTCTGTTGATTGGTGAGCCTCTCCTACTGCGGTTGATTCATTATATTTATTTCATCTTACTTTAGAGTTAGACAGTTATTAGTTTTTTTTATTGAGGTAGCCATGGGTCTATCATTGGCACCACCTAATAGTGATAGAGGCTTTATAAACTAGAGAATATTGATGTTAAGACTTGTTGAGCTAGTTTCTTTCTGCTAGCCATTTATTTATAATATTATTCTTGAGACTAGATGATAATATGCCCATTTACTTCCTTATGTCTTCTACTGATTAGTAGAATGTATGAATAAATGAATGTGATGAGGCCAAGTGGTTCGCTTGGGGACTAGCAATAGTCTCTAGGTTCTAGTTACAAGCTCAAGGTGCCCTCCGTAGGAGTGACAATTCCCAACATACCCCAAGTCTAATAAACGAGTATTAAGGTCGTTTTCCTCAAAATTAAGGGTTTCAAAATCCAATGTTTTTAGCGTTTAAGGTGAGGGTTCTAATAGGAGAAGAGGAGAGGAATCTAAAGTCTTGAGCTAGAGTTAAATTTCCCTATGGAGATTGGAGCTAATCTTCATCCTAGGTAAGTTAGGCTTACCAGATGTGAAATCTTCCCTTCACACGCTCCTTCATCTTCCTTGAGTCAAGATTTGAAAAGACTTGAGCTTTCTGAGAAATTCCTTCTATTTTGATATTATACCTCTGTCACGACCCAAACCCCGGGCCATGGCTAGTGCCGATTAGGCACTTAGACCACTATTAAATTCCAACACTACATACTAAAGTCCAATAATTCTACCGAAATTT
>JAABOM020060565.1:0-11773 GCA_011800125.2 Solanum clarkiae
TGGTGGTTTGATATAATTTTGTGACTATTTATTTCTTGTAGTTTTATTTTTTACCATTTTTGTTTACTTATTATATTATTAGATATATTTTTCATTACATGTTATTTGTTAAAATGGCCAATGAAAGATTTATCCATCGGATTTCGAGGCCTTCCCATTTAGATAAGACGGAAGAAATTTAGTTAAGAATAATATTTGTTATATTTTAAAATTAAAATTTTAGTTTAATATTCGTACACATTACTTGTTAAAAATGGCCATGACGAATCTATCCATTGGATTTCGAGGCCTCCCTATTTTGAAAGATGGAACAATTTTAGTTTATTTATTTATTCATTGTTGTGTTATATTATTTTGTGTGTTTGTTTTCTGATTATCGTACTTGTGTTATATTGTGTATCTCTTCCTCAATTTGTAAAAATGAATTCAGCTGGCACCCACAGTTGTGGATTCTGAGGGGTGCTGACACCTTCCCTTCGGAATAAATTGAACCCTTACTCAGAATTTTTAGTTCGCAGACTATTTTTGTAAATAGTTAATTATTTTCCTAATTATCTTAAAATTAAGTGGCGACTCTCAGAATTAAATTATATATATATTTTTAAATTCTTTTATCTTATTATTAATTTTTATCGAGTTGCCACGACATTGCGCCTTCAAGATGTCAACCAAATGACAACTCCGCTGGAGATATTTCGAGGTTCTAACCATTATGAGTTCATTTTTTTAAATTGAGAAGGATTCTATTTTGTTTATTTATTTATTTTTGTATTATATCACATGTGTATATGTTGTTATTTGTATGTCTATACTGTTTATATTCATTCATTATTTGTTTATTTATATATATATTATCGTTGTATTCATGGAATATTTCCACTGATATTGATTTTGTGTATTTAAAAGTATGATTTTGTGAACCTGCGATCGGTCCTTTTTATATATTTGACCTTTCTTAGAATAGGTGATAATTTATTGGTTCGTGATGTGTCCAATAGTTGTCATATGTCCCAACCCAAGTTGTAAGCTTGGGCCCTAGTTTGTCAAAAACCCATTTTATCGTTATATTGTGTTGATTATTTGTCTATGGTATTTATTTATTCATTCTTTCATTATTTGTGTAATTATCTGTATATTGTCATTTGTATTCACAATATGAATTTCACCAAATGACAAATAGTTTATATTAGGAATAA
Organism: Solanum clarkiae; assembly: GCA_011800125.2. Classification (NCBI taxonomy): domain Eukaryota; kingdom Viridiplantae; phylum Streptophyta; class Magnoliopsida; order Solanales; family Solanaceae; genus Solanum; species Solanum clarkiae. The sequence continues at coordinate 1,197 of JAABOM020060565.1, forward strand.
GGGCGTTTACATGGTTATCTGTGCTGTCTTTTTAGAAAAACTCCTTTATATTTTTGGAAGTGGTAAGTGGGTAGTTGGTTTGCTGTCACCCAACGTCATTTACTATTTCACCCTGTAGTTTGTCCAACACGGGTATCAGGTCTTTTGTAACAAACTCTTAGTAAACCTAGGCTAGAGCGAAACCAGGTTTCTCATTTAAGTGTATTTGTCAATCCTTTAGAACATTGCCTTGTATTAAATTGAAAAATATGTATATCGGGTTGTAGTACTATTGCCCGTCTTGTTTATGATTCTATTATTTGTAGTTTAGTTTATTTTATTATAAGTAAATTGTTCAAAGTTGTATCTCTGCATGGGATATATCCTCTCATATTGTATCCTATTTATTTGTATAAATTATACAATATTTTTGAGGGGCAATAGGATATATACACGACATACACATTCTACAATAGTTAGATTTTTCTTTGGTTTGATTGGTCATATGTATATTAGGGTGCATTATACGTTATTTATTTGTATAAATATTGCATAATTTTTTCAATTCATGTTTATTTGATCTTGTACAAATACATATATTTTGTTTAAAATATGAATTTGCTAATGATGTTTGTTTGAACTATGTTTGACTAGATTCCCATTTTAATGGGATACATAGGCACCAAAATGACCCAATCATATTCCCCACAAGCTCTCACAATAAAACGGACAATTTTTTTTAGAATGACTCAGAACTAAAAAAGAAACAATTTTATCAGATTATGTGTATAGTTTAATTCTTGTATACTATTTCATATTCAATAAACATATTTCACTTTGCTTATTTTATATTCTGTACACACACAAAAAAAGATTGTTGCTCGATATTTTCTTTAATGTGAATAGATTGTCCTTAAATATACTCATTGATTTTTTTATTCATATTATTTCTCTTTCAAAACATACTTCAAATTTTTTTAAAAATATGCATTTTATACCATATCCCTCTGAACTACGCGAGTTCGATCCTCACCATTTGATGTGATACGTAGGTGGCCCTTTTCGGGTTCGACTCAACAATAAAAAAGGGGTCAAATTATTCAATTTTACGTGTAAATATTTAATTTTACTTCTAAATAGTTACCTTTCAAGTCACAAATTATTTTTTCATTTTTGTAACTCTTTCTTTCAGAAATAAATTGTAAATTTTTATATTGTATCCTCATGAACTACTCGTACCTGATTTTCAGTTCTTTGAGATATGTAGGCAACCCTTCTTGGGTTTGGTGCTCCTTTTTTAATTTTCTAGAAAAAAGAGAAAAAAGAGAGTAAAATTATACATATTTTATACTATATCCTCATGAACTATGCGTACCTGATTCTTAATTCTTTGAGATACATAGGCAACTCTTCTTAGGTTTGGTGTTCAATTTTTTAAAATGTAAAAATAAAATAAAATTGTCTACATATTCTTAAAAATCATATCTTCAAATCAATTGAGACCAACAGTTAGAAGTATGAAAATATTTGACGAGATAATCGAAAAATTAATTTATGTGGTAAGTTATAGATTCATTAGTGTAACAACCCTTTCTCAATTTTTTTATGTTAGTAATAATGCTTCCACCTTATCTTATGTAAAGCTTTTCTTTAATGTCAAAAGTCTACCCCACTCACTGGTTAATGTTCCATTATTAGAGCAAGTTGGGGTGATAACGCTTTCACCTTGCCTTGTCTAAAGTTCCTCATGGCCAACACTAAAGTTTCACTTTAAAGTGGAAAGGAGAAGATGTGACAACTCATGTTAATGGTTAGCATCATTATGATGCATAATTTGCATCCCTTTTCCTTGCTATATAAAGCCTTGTTAAGGAAAATTATACATATAGAATCATACCTACACAAGACAATATATCCTCTCCTCTTTTCTCTTCTATTAATTCCCTACTATTATTATTCCTCCCTAAATTTGTTCTAGTTAAATTCTAGATTTATTTATATAGTACGTGGTTAACGAAAGGAAGGTGTTTTATTGTATAGAGTTTCGACAATTGTATTCTTTGGTGTTGCGAATGATTTGTGTAGGCCTTAATTGAAATATTTTAAATTGGGTAGTTATCCTTTGTTGATAGTTGACTTGTGAATTAATGATGGAGATTTATTATATGTGAAATAGTGATTATTTGTTATTGATTGTTGTGATTTGGTTGACTGATATATTCTTGTGATTGGACTGCAACCCTAAATCATGAAACCCATTGATAATCTTGAACTTAAACTCTCAACGTGATGCCTTGAATAAAGAAGGCTTGATGAAACATTGTTAATGAAGTGAGAAGTAATGATAATGAAAAATGAATTATACAAATATCGGATCTGGTCATTCCGACACAAATATTGGATCGGGTGTCACGTCCCGACACAAATATTGGACCGGGTGTCACGCTCCGACACAAATATTGGATCGGGTGTCACGTTCCGACATAAATATTAGATCAGGTGTCACATTTCGATACAAATATTGGATCGAACGTCACGTTCCGACACAAATATTGGATTGTGTTTCACGTTTCGACACAAATAATAATAAAGGAAAACATATTAAAATAACTTAATATGCTCAATGTCAAAGAACCTATTTCCTAAAAGAAGTGTGAATTTGAGGCTTGAGTCCTCATGTGTATTATTGATATCGTTGATTGGTTGTATACTTGTTCTTACTGTTGCTACCTATTAAGTGTTATAGATTATCCCTTGCTAAGTATTTTATGCAGGATATGGTGGTGGGGGTTTGGTTGGAGTGTTAGGGGTACTGGTATTCTATTTACTTAACTTTGTGTTTATTAGTTCTCTTACTGGGTACCACATGGTATTTTGGTACTCACCCCTTGCTTCTACATTCGTGTAGGTGGTGAAACCATACAGTGAATAAAAATCCCTTAAAGCTTCAAGGATTCTCAGGAGACGTAGAGCGGTAGCTGTTGTCATTTGGCTCACTCTCTTGTTCCTATTTCTTCTATACTTATTCTGTTTTAGAAGAAGGACAGTTTGGACTTGTATTTCTTTATTTTTCTGTATTAGTGGCTTGTACGCGTGACAACCAATCCTTGGGTAGGATTTAAGTTTATGAAAATTCTCAGTTTAGTTATTTATTTTAGTTAAAATGCTTCTGCACGTTGTATTTATTATCCCTTTTGAGTTAAGGTTGACTTGTTCGGGTGGGATTGAACAAGTTCCATCACGCTAGAGTTTTGGTTCGTGACAAGTTGGTATCATAACCCTAGGTTAATAGGTATCACGTGTGTACAAGCCAAGTTTAAGTGGAGTCTTGAGGATCAGTACGGAGACGTCTGTACTTATCTTTAAGAGGCTATGAAGACTATTAGGAAACTTCTTTTTATTCATTCTCTCTTATCGTGCATGATTATTTTTGGTAGTAACAAGTGGTGCCTATATTCTCTTAGTAGATGGCAAGGACTAGAGCTACTACTACTAGCAGAGGTGAGGCTACTGTTGAGGGAATTGCTGAGACCCCAGTTAGAGGTAGGGAAAGGGGTCGACTTAGAGGTCGTGCTCGTGGAGTGGCGTCAGTGAGAGGGCATGCTCGAGGAGTGGCACCAGTTAGAAGGCAGGATTGAGGGGCTTCTCCAGAGAAACAAATAGAGGTTAATGAGGATTAGGCCTTTCCAAAGGCCACAACTATGCTGTTACTTCAGTACACTCTGTTAAGAATAATGGGTATGCTCGAAAACCTTGCCCAGGGGGTTGGTGCACAGGGAATACTCCAACAGAGGGTGGAAGAATAGAATTAGAACCTCATCAGGGTGTAGCTCATCAGGATTAGGTGGCACAGCCCCCAGTAGTCCCTTCGGAGGCAGTCCTAGTGGCAGATGATCAACTTAGCTATGAAAGATTCCAGAAGATGAAACCATCTCAATTTCAGGGTAGTAAGAATGAGGATGCACATGAATTCTTAACTTTGTGCAAGGAGATGCTAGATGCAGTAGTGTTGGTTGATCAATGTGGTGTCCGTTTTGTGGCACTTCAGCTCTGTGGACCAGTCAGGGAGTGGTGGAGGAATTATGTAGCATCTAGACTAGATGGGTACCCTCTAGTGGATTGGGTATGTTCTCTAATGCTTCCAAGGAGAGCTTCATTCCGTGGAGTGTGCGAGAAGAGAGCCGATTGAGGTTTGAGGACTTAACCTAGGGAGGTATGACTATTACTACGTATGAAGCCCGTTTTTGTCAGTTGTCCCGACATGCTTTAACTATGATTCCAAACAAGGAGTAGAGAGTCCGTAGGTTTGTCAGAGGTTTGAACTTCTCAATTAGATCCTATGTATTCAGAGTAACTCGTGAGGGGGCTTCTTTTCAGTATATTGTTAGCACTGCCAAGGAGGCAGAGTTGCTGGTTCAAGAGGACTTCGTAGATCGTAAGAAAGCTCGTACTATGGGTTAGTTTTCTGGTACCTCATCCGGAGAAAGAGGATTCTTTAAAGGGGGTGGCTCATCCGAGCGTCAAGGGCCAGTACATGCATCGCTACCTGCTTCTGAGGGTGGTCAGATGCATCATGGGCCTAGAGTTCTACCAGCGATGGTCATGGTGGTTCTTTTGGTGGAAAAAAGTCCTCTACACCAAGGTTTTATTATGGGTGTGGGGATCCAGGACATATGATTCGACAGTGCCCCTTTTAGAATCATTCGGGACCCCATTGGACCAATTTGGCAGCCCCAGTTAGAGATTATGTCCCACCAGCCATAGGACAGGGCAGGGGTCAAATTGTTAGAGGTGGCAGAACTCCAGACGGTGGTACTTTGGTTCCAAGTGGTGGAAATCAAGGTGTAGCTCTGGTTAGTGGTGGAAGAGGAGCTCATTGCTATGTATTTCCCGGGAGACCCGAGGCAGAGGCCTCAGACGCAGTTATTACAGGTATTGTTCATGTCTGTCATCAGCCTGCATCTGTGTTATTTGATCCTAGATCTACCTACTCTTATGTGTCTACGCACTTTTCATCTGCGTTTGACTTATTATGTGATCGGATGTCAGTACCTGTGCATGTTTCCACACCAGTAGGTAAACTATTAGTGGTGGATAAACTATATCGATCTTGTCTTATTTCTTTGGCGGGGTATGATACTTGGGTAGACATTATTATTCTGGATATGGTGGATTTTGATGTTATCTTGGGGATGGATTGACTTTCTCCTTATCATGCTATCCTTGATTGCGACGCAAAAACTGTAACCTTAGCCATGTCTGGTGTCCCAAAGATTGAGTGGAAGGGAGATAGTGGTTCTTATCCTAGTAAGGTTATCTCCTATATTCATGCCCAGAAATTGGTTGATAAGGGGTGTTTGTCTTATTTGGCCTTCATTTGTGATACTGGTATTGAACCATCTTCTATAGAGTCTATCCCGGTGGTTCAGGAGTTTGTCGATGTTTTTCCTGCTGACCTTCCAGGTGTTCCACCCGATAGGGATATTGATTTTCCCATTGACCTAGAGCCAGGAACTAAGCCCATCTCTATTCCTCCATATAGAATGGCTTCAGCTGAATTGAAAGAATTGAAGGAACAATTCCAAGACCTGTTAAGTAAAGGATTCATTCGCCCTAGTGTGTCACCTTGGGGTGCCCCGGTCTTATTTGTGAAAAAGAAAGATGGGTCTATGAGGATGTGTATAGATTATAGACAGTTAAATAAGGTAACTATCATGAACAAGTATCCTCTTCCCTGTATTAATGACTTGTTTGGCCAGCTTCAGGGAGCGGTTGTGTTTTCTAAGATTGACTTAAGGTCTGGGTATCATCAGTTGAGGATTAGGGCATCAGATATTCCTAAGACAGCTTTCCGAACCCATTATGGTCACTATGAATTTTGGTAATGTCCTTTGGGTTGACTAACACCCCTGCGACATTTATGGAGTTGATGAATAGGGTTTTCCATCCGTACTTAGATTCTTTCATCATAGTATTCATCGATGACATCTTGGTGTATTCCAAGACTGAGGCGGATCATGCTAGTCACTTAAGGATAGTGCTACAAAGGTTGAGGGAGGAAAAACTATATGCAAAATTCTCCAAATGTGAGTTTTGTCTGGATTCGGTGGTGTTCTTAGGGCATGTGGTTTCTAAAGAGGGGATCAGGGTAGATCCGGCTAAAGTTAAGGCAGTTAAAGGTTGGTCAAGTCCAACTTCAGCTACTGAGATTCGTAGTTTTCTAGGGTTAGCAGGGTATTATAGGCAGTTTATTTAGGGTTTTTCTTCCATTGCAGTCCCACTGACCAAATTAACCCAGAAGATTGTAATTTTCCTTCGGTCTGAGGAGTGTGAGGCGAGCTTCCAAAAACTCAAAACCTTGTTGACTTCATCTCCTATTTTGACACTACCTGAGGCAGGTGTAGACTTCACGGTGTATTTTGATGCTTCGAGAGTTGGATTAAGTGGTATATTGATGCAAAAAGGAAAAGTTATTGCCTATGCATCTAGACAGTTGAAAGTTCATGAGAAAAACTATCATACTCATACTTGGAGTTAGTGGCTGTTGTTTTTGTGCTTAGGCTATGGCGTCACTATTTATATGGGGTACATTGCGAGGTCTTCACTGACCATAGGAGTCTTCAATATATTTTTAGTCAGAAGGATCTAAACTTGAGGCAGTGTAGGTGGATAGAGTTACTAAAAGACTATGATTTAACCATCCTATACCATCCAGGGAAGGTGAATATTATGGATGACGCCTTAATTGGGAAGACTTCTAGCATGGGTAGTCTAGCTGCCATTTGAGTAGAGGAGCGACCTTTGGATAGAGATGTTCAGCGCCTAGAAAATGGTTTAGTTAGGTTACAACTTTCCGACGAGGGTGGCATACTTGCTTTTCTTGTGGCTCGCTCTTCCTTGATGGACCAGATTCAAGAACGTCAGTTCGAGGATGAGAATATGCCTCATCAAAGACAAAATGACCAGGGGAGAAGCTAAGGAAGCAATGCTCTATTCTGAGGGTGTTTTGAGAATAGGAGGTTGAGTATGTATGCCTAAGGTAGGTGATTTGATCAAATTAATTCTTGAGGAGGCCCACTGTACTCGTTATTCCATTCACCCAGGAGTAGCAAATATGTATCACGACCTAAGTCAGCATTATTGGTGGTGTGGTATGAAGAAGTATATTTCAGAGACTGGCTAAGTGTTTGACTTGTCAACAGGTTAAGTGTGAGCACCAGCGTCCTGGAGGTGAGTTTCAGAGGCTACCCATTCCTACATGGAAGTGGGAGCAAATCTCTATGGATTTTGTGGTGGGTTTACCTACTACTATGTGCAGTTACAACTCTATCTGGGTAGTCGTGGATCGGTTAACTAAGTCTATCTATTTCATTCCTGTCAAGGTCAAGTATACAACAGAGAAGTTAGCAGAGCTCTACACTAGTCAGATAGTGAGGTTGCATGGGGTGCCCATTTCTATCATTTCTGATCGGGGTTCACTCTTTACTTCACACTTTTGGAGGGCCTAGCAGCATGGTCTAGGTACTCGGTTGGATATGATTTCAGCTTTTTACCCTCAGACAGACGGACAGTCCTAGCGGACTATTCACGTATTGGAGGATATGCTTCGAGCATGTGTAATTGATTTTAGTTCTCATTGGGACCAACACTTGCCCTTAGCAGAGTTTACCTACAATAATAGCTATCACTCCAGTATTCAGCTAGCTCCATTCGAAGTATTGCATGGTAGGCGATGTAGATCTCCAATTGGTTGGTTTGATTCGGCTAAGGCAGACTCATTAGATGCTGACTTTCTAAGAGATGCTGTGGAAAAGGTACATATGATTTAGGATAGGTTGTTGGCTACCCAGAGTCGACAAATGAATTATGCAGATAGGAGGGTTCGAGCCCTGGAGTTTATGGAGGGTGATCATGTTTGGCTTAGGGTATCACCCATGAAGGGTGTCATGCGGTTTGAGAAGAAGGGCAAGCTTAGCCCTCGATTCATTAGCCCATTTGAGATCTTAGAGCAAGTTGGAGATGTGTCCTATAGACTGGCCTTGCCACCGAGCTTATCATCCGTGCACCTTGTATTCCATGTCTCCATGCTTAGGAAGTATATGCCCGACAAGTCTAATATACTCTCATTTGATTCAGTAGTATTGAATCCAGACTTATCATTTGAGTAGGAGCCTATTGCTATTTTGGATAGGCAGGTTCACAAGCTCAGAAACAAAAAGATTACTTTCGTGAAAGTACAATGAAAAAAATCTTCCAGTTAAAGAGGCGGCTTGGGAAACAGAGTCTGAAATGCGTGCGATACACCCGCATCTTTTCGAAACTTCAGGTACTCTCTTTTAATTTATGTTCGAGGACGAACATGATTTTTAGTGGTGGATAATGTAACAACCCTTTCTCAAATTTTTTTATGCTAGTAATAATGCTTCCACCTTATCTTGTGTAAAGCTTTTCTTTAATGTCAAAAGTCTACCCCACTCTCTTGTATAATGTTCCATTATTAGAGCAAGTTGGGGTGATAATGCTTCCACCTTGCCTTGTCTAAAGTTCCTCATGGCCAACACTAAAGTTTCACTTTAAAGTGGAAAGGAGAAGATGTGACAACTCATGTTAATGGTTAGCATCATTGTGATGCATAATTTGCATTCCTTTTCCTTGCTATATAAAGCCTTGTTAGTAAGGAAAATTATACAAATAGAATCATACCTACACAAGAAAATACATCCTTTCTTCTCTTCTCTTCTATTAGTTCCCTATTATTATTATTCCTCCCTAAATTTGTTCTATTTAAATTCTAGATTTATTTTTATAGCACGTGGTTAAAGGAAGGGAGGTGTTTTATTGCATAGAGTTTCGACAATTGTATTTTGTAAGTGTTTCTATTTTCTAAATCTTTTATAATAAGATATTATATATATAAAATTGAGTTTATTTTTGTGTACTTTTAAGTAATATATTATGTGAATATTTTGTAATTTTATTTAAATGATGATATATTGGTATATAGGTAATTAAATAATAAGTATGTGGTATTATATTAATATCATTAAAATTATAATATTTGGAGGAATAAATAGTTAACCCTAGATTTGATATTTAAAACTTGACTATAGATTTGGGTATTATTAGTTTGAAATCTTATTTTGAATTTTTATTGGATTAGATCATGGTGTTTCGGATTCCATTCGGAAGGGAAAAGCTCAAGTGCTTGATTAATTGTCTTTGTCTAAGGCAAGTGGATTTCTTAACCTTTGTTAAGTATATATAGAATCTTGTACTTCTTGTGTGAGGTGTTGAGAATGATTTATGTAGGCCTTGATTGAAATATTTTGAATTGGGTAGTTATCCTATACTGATAGTTCACTTGTGAATTAATGATGGAGGTCTATTATATGTGAAATAGTGATTATCTGTTATTGATTGTTGTGATTTGGTTGACTGATATATTGTTGTGATTGGTCTGCTACCCCAAATCATGAAACCCGTTGATAATCTTGAACTTGAACTCTCAAAGTGATGCCTTGAATAAAGAAGGCTTGATGAAACATTGATAATGAAGTGAGAAGTAATGACAATGAAAAATGAATTGTACAAATATTGGATTGGGTTGTTCCGACACAAATATTGGATCGGGTGCCGTGTTCCGACACAAATATTAGATAAGGTGTCACGCTTCGACACAAATATTGGATTGGGTGTCACGTTCAGACACAAATATTGGATCGGGTGTCACATTTTGACATAAATATTGGATTGGGTGTCACGTTCCGACACAAATATTGGATTAGGTGTCACGTTCCAACACAAATAATAATAAAGGAAAACATAATAAAACAACTTAATATGCTCAATGTCAAAGAACCTATTTCCTAAAAGAAGTGTGAATTGGAGGCTTGAGTCCTCATGTGTATTATTGATATCATTGATTGGTTGGGTACTTGTTCTTACTATTGCTACCTATTAAGTGTTATAGATTATCCCTTGCTAAGTATTTTATGCAGGATATGGTGGTGGGGATTTGGTTGGAGTGTAATGGGTACGGGTATTCTATTAACTTAACTTTGTGTTTATTAGTTCGCTTGCTGGGTACCACGTGGTATTTTAGTACTCACCCCTTGCTTCTACATTCGTGTAGGTGGTGAAACCAGACAGAAAATAAAAATCCCTTAAAGCTTCAAGGATTCTCAGGAGACGTGGAGAGGTAGCTGTTGTCATTTGGCTGACTTTCTTGTTCCTATTTCTTTTGTACTTGTTCTGTTTGAGAAGAAGGACAGTTTGGAGTTGTATTTCTTTGTTTTTCTGTATTAGTGGCTTGTACGCATGACAACCAATACTTGGGTGGGATTTAAGTTTATGAAAATTCTCAGTTTTAATTATTTATTTTAGTTAAAATGCTTCTGTTTGAGATGGGACTCCATCAGGGTTCTGCACTGAGCCCTTTCTTGTTTGCCATGGTGTTAGATGCACTGACATGGTCTTTACAAGAAGAGGTACCTTGGTGTCTGCTATTTGCCGATGACATAATATTAATTGATGAGTCTCGGACGAAAGTTAATGAGAGGTTGGAGGCTTGGAGACACGCCTTGGAGTCCAAAGGTTTC
>JAABOM020060566.1:0-11772 GCA_011800125.2 Solanum clarkiae
AACCAAGACAATTGTTGGCTGCCCACAATTGTCAATGTTCACATTTGCCTAACAAAGCAATGTTCACACTCCAACAAGATGGGAGTCCACCAAGGATATGTGTTGATCCCTTTCTTGTTTGCCTTGGTGATGGATGAGCTAACGCATTCTATTCAGGAGGAGGTACCATGGTGTATGCTTTTTGCAAATGACATCATACTGATTGATGAGACTCGGACTAAAGTTAATGATAGGTTGAAGGCTTGGAGACACGTCTTGGAGTCCAAAGGATTCAAATTGAGCAGGACTAAAACTGAATACTTGGAGTGCAAGTTCAGTGTTCAAAGGGATGAGACAAACTCTGATGTGAGGCTTGACACTCAACCTATCCCCAAGAGAGAAAACTTTAACTATTTGGGGTCCATCATCTAGAGTAGTGGCGATATCGACGATGATGTCACACACCGTATTGGGGCAGCTTGGACTTAATGGAGGCTTGCTTCTGGAGTATTGTGTGACAAAACGATACCATCGAAACTTAAAGGTAAGTTTTACAGAATGGTGGTTAGGTCATCGTTGTTGTATGGAGTGGAGGGTGTTGGCCAATTAAAAAGGCACATGTTCAGAAGATGCATGTCGCAGAGATGAGGACGCTGAGATGGATGGATGGCCACACCAGGAGTGACAAGATTAGGAATGAGACCATCTGGGATAAGCTAGAGGTGGCCCCGGTGGCCGAAAAGATGAGGGAAACGAGACTGCGATGGTTTGGACATGTGCAGAGAAGGAGTATCGATGATCCTGTTAGGAGGTGCGAGAGGCTAGTTTTGGGAGATACTTGGAGGGGTAGAGGTAGACCGAAAAAGTACTGGGGGAGGTGATTAGAAAGGATCTGACGGAACTTGATCTTACTGAGGACATGACCTTAGATAGAAAAAAGTGGAGGTCACGAATTACAGTAGCAGGCTATTGGTAGGGTTAGGCGTTTCATGTTTTCTCATTACCTGTTATATCATGTGTTAGTTTACCTTATTTACATACTATCTTTAATAATTGCTCTTTTCTGTTCCCTTCCCTCCTTTTTGTCATATCTAATTCGTTCTTACTTACGGGTTTTGAGACGAGGGTTCGCTGGAAACAACTTCTCTACTTCTATGGTAGTGGTAAGGTCTGCGTACTTTCTACCCTCTCCATACCCCACTTGTGGAATTATACTGGGTATGTTATTGTAGTATATGTTACTTTCTGTATCCCAATTTATATGGTATTGGTGAAATTTTGAAAGTTGACCAAAATTTTCATATATTTTTTAGAAAGAATCCAATTAAACACATAAGTTGCGTTGTCATTCAATTCAATTTCATTAGTTAATCAGTATAATCACATAAAAAATAAAATTATACAATATTAAGCGACAATTTATAATGACACCTTATTTCAGAATATCATTCTCAACTTTCGTAATAGAATTTTCTTGAAGAATTATTTTATTTGGACTACTTTTAATAGATATGGAAAGAAGTGTTTCTTCTGAATTTTAGATGAAGCGAAAAAAAATTATTTTCTTATTCTCAGTTTTTTATTTTGTCTTTCTAAAAGGGTACAAAAGTTAAAAGTCCTAATCATTATTTTCTTTCATTATTTAATATAAATTAAATCTATAATAAATACATATAAATTTTATGATTTATATGAATTTGAATTGACCTATATGTGTGATCTGAATCTAATTTGTTACGTTCCACTCGCACATAATGAGTCTATTTTTATTCTTGTTCTATAACTTTAATTCTTGACGATAAAATAGTATGTTTCGATAATTTTTTTAATTATTATTATTATTATTATTATTGTTGTTATTATATACATATATACTTAAAGTATATTATTGTATGAAGTACCCTAAATTCTTTATCATATTCGTATTTCTTATAATTTCTAATCATAACTTTAAATTTGTAATTATGTTCTTATATCACACGACAAGTATAAGACATCAGCCAATGAGCATAATTAATATGACAATATTTGAAGACATTCCTCATCTCATGATTCACCTAATCTCAACATGATATGCTTTTCTAAAGATGTCCAGCTAGATTGACAAGCTTGATCTCATGTTAATAAATTGAGAAAGAAAACAATAAATTGAATCTCAAAAGATTAATCAAAGTCATGCAGGTACAATGTGAAATATTATTTATAACTTTCATGGTATGACCACAAGTAAAGACTAAATTACTATCGCCTTTATGTGTCATCATATGCTTACATGATAGGAAATATATATTATAGTATTAATTTTATTTTATGAAGTGTATGTCTTTTATAAATTAAATGTTATGTATGATAGTTTAGATAATTTATGTCTATCTTTGAGTTCACAATTCTACTTCAACTTTGTTTTTACTATCATGACATGTATCGCTGTGAATGGCGTCTACGCTAGCTCCCGTGGTGCATGAACCAAGCTATAATCCAACAGTTAGCCAATTTGATATGTAATACACAAACTCATTAAATAAAATAACTAGAGAACAATCTAAATTAATAAATGATTTAAGTATCCATAAACTCAATAAATCATCAGAGAATATTTTTGAAAATAACCACCCCTAGAACTGAAAGTCACAGTACAAAAATATTTATTTGGTCAAGAGCAAGGTATGCAATCCCAAAAAAGAAACATACATTCTAATTATCTAGAGAACATCTAAATATAAAATAATAGATAAAAGATAAGAATTCATTGTAGCTTGAAAGAATAGTGCACTCTCAAATTTATGTGTTTCGTGAATCAAAGCTAAGATCTCAAAACAGTCTCCTGAATGTATCACATAATCAATAAAGAAAGAATAAATGTAGTATCATTACACAAATAAAATGTTCACCTAATCAATTCTAGTTGTATGAATTATGTACAGACAAATTCAACTTACTAAAACAGATAATGTGTAATTAAATCATCATTATAGCAACACTTGGGTACCCAGATCTTGCTCTAAATTGATGTGAACAATACATGAAACAACCACAATACAATAATCAACCAGCCCTCTCACTGAACCTACACACAAACTCTTTATACTAATATCGTACTCGATCCAATTATTAGTTGGTGAAACATAGTACCCGATCCAACCATTAGTATGCATTACAAGGTACTCGGTTCAATCATTAATATGTGCCGGTATGGTTTCCGATCCAACCATTAATATATACGGATATGGTATTGGATCCAATATTAAACACACATTACAATCACAACCATAATGAATAACAATCACACTTACACACTCAACTAAACACATTCACTGCATGCGATTGACAATGAAATAGCTGACAAGCATATATAACAATCATCACCTACCTCAAAATGAGCCTGAATGCTCTAAAGAACTTGGACTTTTCTCTTGCTATAAATCCAAATTTGTTCTTGGTTTAAAATAAATAATGAATTGCTACAATCAATTAGCAATGACCTTAAAATGTTCAAATTATAACTTAATCCTAACTCAAGACCAAATTAATAATCATGCCACCCCAAACTAGGATTTTTTTACACCATTATTTCAAGTCAAAAATCCTTCAAAAGATAACCACCATAGATTCTAAAGTTCAAGAATCAAATTACAAGTTAGTAAAATAATTAACTTACCTTTACTGGATAAATTAGTGGTAAACTGAAGAAAATAGACCTAGGCTACTCTTTCTTTTCTCGAAAATAGAATTGCAGAATAAAAGCAATTTTAGCTTCTTTTTTTCCTATAACAAATTTGCAACCGGCTTGTCATAGCAACCACCAACCTTCTATGGCGGCTCCACCATAGAAGGATCTCACTCGCTATAGGAGATTGCATGAAAGCAAAAACTCAAAAATCTTTTGCAAGATCTCCACATTTTGCAATACACCCTAGAACTTGGATGTTTCAAATTAGACCCTTCACACCAAGTTTGATATCGAGATTTGTACTTACTCTAAATTCAATTATAAAAGTTCCTACGGACTCCTTAATGTCTTAGGTTTAAAACATAAAACCTCACTTAGATATTAATACCAATCTTATCCCGTATTTCCCTTGATCTTACCTCATCAAGATCTCTACTAGAGGCTGGCCTAGTCTAAAATTTTTAAGTTACTATACAAAAGTTTTGTAGCCCAATTATTTTCACCATTAGTTTTTCTCCTAATGATCAAAAGGGGTCAGTACAATAGATACTAATTCATCCATTACTTATCTTAGAGTAATCAAACTAGAAAAACTAGGCTTAGTCAAGAAGAATGTAGTATTTGAATCCTTAAGTTCAACAAGTGAGGATACTTATTCCACATATCTTTCTTGATTTTTCAAGTAGCTTTCTCAACCGGTTGATACTTTCATTGAACCTTTACTAATTTGAACTCCTTAGTCCTCAATCTCTAGACATTTTGATCAAGAATTATAGTTGTCTCCTTTTTGTATTGAAGATCCTTGTATGAAAGTATCGAGATTCGCTTGATAATATAATGCACATCTTCATGGTACCTCTTTAACATGGATATATAGAACGCTCAATGGACCCCCGAACAAGTTACATAGTAAAGCTAACTTATAATCTATTGTCCTCACATTGTCAAGAATATCAAATGGACCACTATAATGAGGCCTAAGATTATTCTTTTTGTCAAATCTCATGACTCGTATAATTGATTACACCTTCAATAGGAATTGCTCGCCTACTTGAAATGTCATGTCTCTTACCTAATTGCAATCTACAAACTCTTTCCATCTACTCTAGTATGCCAAAACCTTGGTTTAAATACCCCTTATCTTTCCCTGATTCCTTTACTAAATCCACTCCTTAAGGTTTCACATCATTGACCTCAAACTGTTCTATGGGTGATCTGCATTCCTTCCCTTAGAATGCCTCCCATGGTGCCATATTTATGCTATAATGATAATTAAAATGATAAGAAAACTTATATAAGGATAATGTAGCCCTCAAAATCAATAAGAAATATTCTCAACATGTCCTCAAACACCTTAATTATCCTCTCTAGATAACCTTCAGTTTTGTAGATGAAAAATTATAGTGAAAGCGGGTTAAGTTCCCAACTTTTTATGCAAATCATCTCAGAATATAAAAGTAAAATGAGTATCATGATTTGAAATGATACAAAGGGGAATTTTATGTAATATTAATATCTCTTTGACATAAATCTTTTCTCACTATTGAGAATTATAATCGACTTCAATTGAAATGAAGTGGACAGATTTAGTCAACCTATCGAAAATGATTCTTGAGTTATACTTCCCCAAGGTCTTGGGAAGACCTACCAAAAGATTCATGTCGATTCTTTTCCATTTCCACTCAGGACTACTACTCTCTAAAGAATATTTATAGGCTTTGGTTATTCATAATTTACTTGCTGACAGTTCTAACACTTAAAACACAAATTTTGCTACGTCCTTCTTCATTCTAGACCACTAGTAAAGCTTCCCCAAATCTTGATCTATCTTGGTTTCATCTGGATTAATCAAATATCATGAACTACGAGATTCTTCTAGAACATTTTAGATCAAATCACCAACTCGAGGAACACAAATCATTTCTTTAAAATTGAGTACACTGCCTACATCAAGAGTGACACCTTAGGCCTCCCAAGAAACCACCTTATTTATGATCTTGTTCAAATTCTCATCTTTGAACTACTTAACCTTGATTCACGATATAAACATAGGTTCAATCTCTATAATAGCTAACACTCCACCCTTTTGGAAACGCCCAACTATATTAACTTAGATTTCAGCACATGAACTTTCATTATTAAGGTCTCTTAAGTACCCATAAGTAGGCAAGACTGTGCATCGTTTTTATATATCTTCTAGCTCAATACATATCTTCTAGCTCAATACGTCTATCAATACATTAGTCTTACTCAAAGGTACTAAATGGTCACATCATAATCCTTGAGCAACTTTATTTTTCTCCTCTGTCGCACATTATACATGCATATCTTGATCATTTACCTGTACAATTATTGTTGCATTGCATGCATATATACTCAGAATATTTCAAGTACTAATACATACTCTCATAATGTAGGGATGGACGACTATCCTCATTATCCTTGTGGTTTGATCGAATGGTCCTTATGCTTTGAGGACATATATACCTCTATCTAGCTTGTTGTATGTCTAAGACTTTGAGACTATTATCATGTATTTCTTTGAGGGTGAGCTAGGAACATGTCTTATCGCTTACCTAGTCTAGTACTTTAAGGCATTGTTGGACATGATGTATGAGGTTTATGTGGTTTAGAATCTTTACCCTACCTTATGTTATGGTCCCTTAGTCCTTATCTATATTTTCGCTTGTGATTGTTATTAATTACCTATGAATACTTATGATATGTTAAGAAGAATTATTTGGGGTTACTTCGAGGATCTCAATTGTTGTGGCTCAACTACAGTCTCACTCAAGCCGTGGCAATATTTATCATGATCCAAGTCTAGGGCTTAAGTGTAACATGGAGAATGAGAACCTAGAGTTCCTAAACAAGTCTCATAGAATACTTGAGCATATCATTGGTTAGGAAGCGCGAAACAAACAATAACAATAAATACTAAGGGGTAGGAAAAGTAGGACACAATCTATAGGAGGGGCATTAGAATTTACACCATACAAGCACAATAATCAAGTCTAAAGGACGGGATCTTGGGACTCAAACTATGGAGAGGGAGGGCATGGGAATTGCAATCACACTGTAATGGCCCTAAAAGTCATTTTTGGAAATGTTAGATAAAATACTATTATGCCCTTTCTGAAAGTTGTTTTAAGTCATTTTTGGTTGAGTTGAAAAGTCAAATTTTGAAAATCTTATAAAAAATTAGATTTTTACTAAAGAAAGAGTTCTTAAAGCCTAAAGTTTGAAAATTTTAAGTTTTGAAGTCATTTTGAATTTCAAGTGTTGGAATGTAATTCTGTCAATTCCATCATCTTTGAATTGCAAAATATGGTCTGGAAGAACTTACGGGACTAAATTTGGAGTTAAAACGGAAATTTTAGGACCAAAGTTGTGATTTTTAGTTGAATTTTGATTCTAGTTTGACCTTGGTCAATATTTAGAAACTCGAATCAAAATATCAACAGTTCTAGTGGTTTTGGATGGTGAAACTAATGTTAGAAATGGTCTCTTTATAATTTTTAGGGTTTTCAAGGTTATTTTGGGTATTTGAGTTTAATTTAAACGAGCTTTTTCAGATTCTAGGTCGAGCAGACCATAAAATTAAATTCTGACAGTTTCATTAAATTCAGAATGTCAATTTTGGTAGGGTTACATATTGGTTTGTGTGTTTCAGATTTTGAACGAATTTTGAGGGTCCTACTTGTGAATTATTTTCCTATGTTTTAGCTGGTTTTTGATTAATATGGTGCAGCTATATAATGTACTCTGTGTTCACGCCTTTATCTCCATGTTCGTGGAGGTCAAACATTTAGACCACTGCATTCGCGGATAAAGGGTCCTCATCGCAGAAGAATGAAGGTCTTGACCTCTGTGTTGATGGATGTAGGTCCCACGTTCACAGAGGGTAAGTCCTACATGACCTGCGCATTCGCTGGTATTTATCGACATTCATGGAGAGTAAATTATGGTTGAACAGTTCTAAATTTTAAAGTGATGAGTTACACTAATTTCACCCTTTTTGACATTCCAAGCTCGACTTTAGGCGATTTCTACAAGGTTTTTCAAGGCAAGACTATTAGATAACTAATTTTTACTCCATTTATTTATTTCCTATTAGTGAATTTGTGATTTTAACTTACAATTGGAGGTTTTTAATGGAAGAAATTGGAGTTTTTCTAGATATGGAATGTTGATTGAAAAATTGGAATTTTGAGTTTATTTCAACTCTATTTTTGAATTGATTTTCATTGTTGAAATTCTTATTATGTGGAGACATTTTCATGTATTAATTTTCAGATTTCGAGGACTTCATTGGCATGGGATTTTTAACTATTTTATTATTTTTTCCCAAAATGATTGATTTTAGTGTCATTAGCTTCATATTGAGATTGTGAGTTCGTATTTAACTAGATTGTTGTGTTTTGAATGCGAATTCAAGGGGGAAAGCTTCAGTATTTGCTTGATTTGGCTACTAGTTGAGACAAGTGAAATTCTAAACTTTGTTAAACTGACTTGAATCTTATATTTCCTTTGTTCGTGATCTAGAATGATTGATTACTTGTTATTGATTGGATGGTACTTGACAAATTGTGAGAACTTGATCAATTGTGAATTTCATCTATGACTTAAAAGTCAAATAATGAGGTTGATACTTGTTGACTTGTGTTCCGATATTGAGAATCCCTTGTGATACGAGAATGTGAATTGTGAATTGTGTTATGTTGGCTTATTGTTAAAATTGGAAGTATTGTCATTGAGTTTCACTTGTGGGCTAGAGGATTGATTTTAGGCTTGAAATGGACTCATCATTATGCCTTATTATTGTGATATTTGATTTGAGATGATGTATTTATCATGAAGTGGAATCTTGCTTGCACTCATCATTATTACATCACACACATAGACACACACAAACACAAACACACACATATATATTTTCTTGATGTGCATTGTGATTAATTACTACTGATGAAACACTGAAGAGAAATAGGGGACGGACCATACGAGCCATGGCATGTAACACAAACGAGAAATAGGGTGCATGCCACATGAGCTGTGGCATTTGAAATTGATTATATATTGGGGTTAAGTCTCACACTCTGGGTCAGATACATGGACAGATATGTCCCCCACCGGACTGATTATATCAGGAGAAATATATCATAGGACTAACATACATCATGAGTACTTGAAATTTCACTGACATCATTTCATTTCATTTTACTACATATCATACCATTTTATCCTATGATTATGGCTTGATTCGGTTATTGAGATTGAACTATGAGATGGTTATCCAGTATTGTATCTGTTGAGCAATTGAACTATCTAATGATATATGTTGTACGACTGAGTTGTATTGAGATGTTTTTGTATATCTATACTATATCCTGTGGCATCTATTGAAAGTAAATGATGTATAGATATATGTGTATATTGTTATTTTGATAGGACTTTTATGAGTTCAGGTGTGTAGTTCGGTGGTATGTGGTTGCTGTGGAAGGAGTATCTTATTTTGTATGTTTTACTTATTGTTTAGATTCTCTTGCTGAGTGCTTGTTGTTTTTGGTGCTTACCGTTGCTTCTACACATATGTGTAGGTTGTAGCTTTGTTCTAACTGAGTTACCTTCCTTCTTGCCGAGTGCTTGTTGTTTTTGGTGCTTACCCTTGCTTCTACACATGTGTGTAGGTTGTAGCTTGGTTCTAACTGAGTTACCTTCCTTCTATATAGACCGAGCTTCTAGATATTCGAGAGATAACAACTTGTCTATTTTGGCATACTCTTGCAGTCCCTTTCTCTTTATCTTATGTTCTATTTGAGGAGTGAGACTCAGACTTGTATTTATTTTCTATTGTATTTGATACTAGTGGCTTGTGCATGTTGTAAGACCCCACTTATGGGGGTAGGAGTGATGCAAACATAAGCTTGGAAAAATTGGATTGTTGATATTTATTTATGACTCATAAGTTATAGTATGGTCCATAAAGTAGGTCTCGTAGAATCTGACAATCTTGGTGAAATTTAGATCTTTCTGAAGTTTGATGTACGACTTATCATACAACTCATAAATCACTCTACGAGTAGTAGATCCTGCAATAGGGGTTTTATGACAAATTTCAGTAATTCCTATTTCAAGAACCTTAGTTTATGAAAGGTCATCTACGACTCATAGATTTCTCTATGACCCATATACGAGGTCTCGTGGACTCGTCCAACCAGGACTTTAATTGGTGTAAAGTTGACCTTTCCTCTTTCTTCTAAGTCCAAACTACATCGTTTTGACCCCATCTATGTTCCATATCAGTTTACATAACCCTAATACATCTCATTCTTCCTCATTTCAAAAACCCTAAGTCGCTAAACTCTCTCAAACACTCTCAAGTTCCTTCAAGGCTTCAAGCAAGAAGGTGCAAGCTTCCGAATTCCTCATCATCTTCAAAGGTTCTTCTATCTCCTATCATTAAGGTATGTGGGTTTGATTATGGGAACCTTCCTTCCCACAAGTTCGACAAATCCTCATCTCAAACTACATGGATTTATGGACTATTTTATGGGTATTCATGAACTCTTGCTTATGATAATATTATTATGCATTGTACACATGTCTTCTATTTGGGTTCTTCAAGAAATGATGATTTATGCTAAAACATTATTGGGGTTTTTCATGACACTCAAACAAGGTTTTACTATTATTATGATGGGCTAATTTGGATAACATTAAATGAGTTGATTTTACTTCTATCATGTCTCGTACTCTTGAATTGCATGGTTTACAACGCATATTCATATACCCACCATGTTTGACTAAGTTTTCATGGTAAGATTTATATGTGAATAAATTACTATTGTATGAATTTCATGACAAGCATGTTATGATAAGTTATGCGCTCCCAAGCATCTATTAAACTCATGAAAAGCTTCTATGACTTGCAAGTTAAATATTGAGACCTTATCCTATATTTTACCCTCTTGTGAGTAAATAATATCTACATATAGGGGAAAGCATGATATTATTTTACCCTCATGTACCAACTCTTACTAGAAAGGACAAACATATTATAATCTCTACCCTCATGTGTAATGCGATGCCTACTAGAAGGGGCAAGTCTATGCATTATTTTTACTCTCTAGTATAAGGTATATGCCATGTGTAGGGGCAAGTATTTGAATGAGGTACTCATGCCATGTTATCATATTTTTACAAGTTATGCAAGTTATGATTAAACTTATGATTACTTCAAGTATTCTGTGGGACTAGACTTAACACCGAAATGAGGCTTAAAGTGGGGGCTCGATCCAAGAGGTCCTTATATAAAGTCTTGGTCTTTGAATTATATGCCACCATAGGTTTATATTATTTCCCTAAATGGGCTTTTACTAGTAGATCCATCTAGGCAAGTTACCTACTATGTGGAGTAAGCTCGGTACCTTAGCAAGTAGACCACTCCTTTATTCGGTATAGAGTGAACATCGGGATTCCAAGAAGTAGCTTTCTTGGTCTTATATGTCAGTTAGAGTCTCCTCCCACATATGTATGATATATTGTGCAAATTTGATTATATGTATACATGTTTTAATTCAAGCATTAGTTATACATGTCATATTGAGCTTATGTCCATTGATTATGATTATGCATCTTGATTATTATGACTTATGATCCTTATTGCATTGCACCCGCATACTTCGTAAATTTCAAGTACTAACACATATTTTTTCCTACATGATCTCACCATATAGGGACTGGAGCTACTATTCATCCTCCTCCACATGGTTAGTCGGATCGTTGAAGTTGCTATTAGTGAGTCCTCCACTCTGGGGACAATATTCACTTTACTTTTGTGCTTTTGTTGAGACTTCTGTCATGCCCTAAGTCCCGTTAAGGTGGACTGGCACCCATTGCCGGTAAGGCTCGGGAGAACCAACCTGTATCCCTGCGCTTTCTATACATATTATATGGGATTTTTAAATTCAACATGCCTTTAAGAAAGTAAACAGTAATAACAAGCCAAAAAGAAATGCATATGGCTAGGCCATTGGGGCCACATTGTCTAAAGTACGAGACATGACTACACTTTAATTTACATAGTCTACAAAGCCTCTAGATAAGGAAAAGTATCTGAT
>JAABOM020060567.1:0-46545 GCA_011800125.2 Solanum clarkiae
GGCAACTCAAAATACTTTAGACATGGTAAATGTCAACAAATATAGAAATCATGCATATAGTTCATATATGTCGGATTAAAAAAATTCTGATATTAACAGTATTGCTTGTACAAGTTTTATCCGTATGTTACATCAATTTGATAAATACTGAATCATTATTTATATTTGTTACATAAAAAGACATTTAATAAATTAATCTTTTTAATTATTATTTTCAAATAATATTAAATTATATGATTAAATGCACATAATTTTAGATAATCTGAAAAACTCATATCTCAACTTATGATACTTCTCTTGCTTACTGTTATTTTAAGTTAATCTACTAGAAAAGGAAAGTGAAGTTCAACCTTTTAACATTATTTTTATAATGAAATTAAAAAAATAGTGCATGAATATTTCATTTATTTATTTTTTTGATTTATTTATAGGACGAACATTGATCGTTTTACTTTTAATTTATTTATTTTAGTTTATTCAATTATTGCGAAACTTAAAATTTATTATTTTTTATATTATTTAGCTTCTCATTTCCTAGTTTTTTTACTTCATAAAATTTTATTTAATTGGTTGCAGTGTTATTTTATTTTTGTTTTATTGATTAATCATAATTTAAATGTTTTAGGTGTTAAAATTGAAATAGAACTTCATTGTCAAAGAAGGCTATAAACTTATTTTTTTTTTGTTTTTTTTTTATCAAACTTTTATTTATTTAAGTTATGCAGTAACATATCTTATGTTAGGTTTGAAATTGACATAAGAGTATTATGCCTTTTTATATATATAAATATATATAAAAATATATATTATTTTTTATTTAATTTATTATCTTATTATCTTGCACTGCATGTCATTCATTTTTCAATTGATAGAATTCTTTTGTCAAATATTTCCACAGTCATAGCATTACAATAACAATATGCCCATTGTAATTTAGAAAAAACACCTATAATATTATATTAATGATATTAATATTTTTGTCAAACTTGTATTTCATGATCATTCTTAGAAAGTATGTACTTTATATTTTTATAATTAATCAAAATTATAAATTAAATTTGAATATGTGCATCAATTAATTTTATAATATATGGTACAAATATATATTTATTTAACAATATCTTTTAAAAAATAATATGTATCTTAGATGACTAAGTATTATTTATATAATGCTACATGATTATCAAATAGTAGTCTTACTTTAGATATGGTAGACGACGGTATGATAAGAATCATAAATATTTTGTTAATGTGTTTTTAGCATAATTAACATCAATCCAACAAGGCCTGCATTAACAGTGTTGTCTTGCGCACCTATATTACGTCAATTTGATAGTTTTTAAATTATTTCTTATATTTATTATTGATATAATCTCTAAATAAGTAATTTTATCAATAATTACGTTTAACTAATTCAAATTATACATTTAAATAATTTTTTAAAATATAATTTGAATAATAATGACAATCAAAACTCAAAACATGTTAGAAATCGTAAACATCGACACATTATATACATCATAGAAACTATATAGTTCACATGTATTGATCCTAGTTAACAATAACTCAATAGAAGTCATGCCCAAATGTTATAGTCTCGCACCCATATGTTGTACCATTTGATAACATGTGAATCATTAATTATAATGTTGTTAATATTTTATTTAATTAAGCAATTTTATTAATTATTATATTAATAAATTTAAATTATATTTAATTTTTTTAAATGTAATTTGTAAATTTATTGAAAATTACAATAAAAAATTCAAAATACATAAGATACGACAGACACCATCTTATTATAAAAATATACGATTCATATGTATCAATCCTAGTTAACACTAACCCAAGAGAGTCACACATTGATGTTATAGTCTTGCACGCCTATATTAAATTAATTTGATAACTTGTGAATAATTACTTATACTTATTATTAATATTACTCTCATTAAGTAATCTTGTTAAAATTATATCGAAATCAATTTAACTATATATTTTAAAATAACACACAATTTGATAATTTTTTGGTAACAATAGTTAAAACTCAACACACTTTCAATATTGTAGATATTGACATTTCATAAAACCACATTATTGTAATGTAACACCCCGTAAAATTATCGAAATGACCCTAAAATATAATCATGCACATAATGTGTCTTCCAAAGCTCCAATAGAAAAATTGAGACCAGGTTTGTGATCAACGTGGAAAATTGAGGGGGAAAATGGTCTTAACCCGAGTTTAGAGCAACTGGGTCAAAATATAATTTTCACTAATTTCACTAGAAATAGTGTCGATCCGCGCCAGAGGGGGAGTAGAATGACACTTGAATTTTTTTAAAATTTTTTTTGATGGGAATTGAAAGTTTCGGAAAAATCGCAAAATGCACTAGTCTGCATCCCTGGCGTATCACAAACTAGTGTATGAATTTTTAAAAATTTTCTTTTAATTGAGAAATGGACTTTTGGTCATTCTCCACCCTATTCGAAGTCCTGAAACGTATTTTAAAAGTAATTAATACTGATTGAGGGTTCCCAAAATCCGATTTTTCTTTAAGTTCTTCGCAAGAATACTTTGAGAGGGGAGACAAGAAAGCTCTGAGGATTGAGGGTTTGTGTCTAAGTTCTCGAAGAGGAGTTAGTAATTCTTCATCCCAGGTATGTAAGGGTTACCTAGATCATGGGATTGTTTTCCCATGTGCCCCTATGATTGAATTAGATTGATAGTTGATAGGCGATGGGTTTATGTTATGATTTCTTGAATGCTATCTTGAAAACTACTATTATTCTACATGTATTTTTGTAAGTTGATAGCCATCATAACTTTAATTATATGTTCAAATGATTAATTGAGTTGTTGTGTAAACTGTGCATGTTTAATTGTTAAGAAATCCACGAATGAAGCTAGGGATCGATGTCTAGAGCGTAGATTTCAAATGTATACATGATTGCTATAGTTTGGGTCTTGGTTTGAGTGAGTACTGATGATAATGTTGCTAGAATTGATGGAGTGTAGGACCTTAGAGTCTTTAGGAGGTCACATTTGAGTTTTATAGAGTGGGCATAATATATCCGAGTTAAGAGATAATGCAATGCGATGATGCCCTTGTCCAAAAGAGACTAAACAATGAGAAAACTTTGATGTTGATGTTTATGAGCATGTTGTGTCCTAGGAGAAGTATTGAGCATCGAAAATGAGTAAGATTAAGTCTCACTCACACTCATTAACTACGTGGCCAACGTAGAAGAGGATTTGACTGTGAGAAACATATGTTTCCTTAGTCCCAAAAGAGGACTTGATATTATTATAAACACCCTGATGTACACCCTTTTATCCTAACAAGGTACTGGGCAGATGCCGGAATGACATTGCTTCGTTATACCATCACCGGCTCATAGGTGATGGGTGTAGGTCCGAGAAACTCCCAGATAGGTCCCCTGATTATAGTACTTTGATGTTGATGTGATAGATCCTAATCCTTATCTTGAGTTGAGGTTGAGAAATCGATGAGCTGAGGTCATACTATATTTGTCTTTCCTTTTTAGTTTACTTTAGCCCATTTTACATACAGTACATTCCACATACTAATGCCCCTTTGGCATTGCATTATATTATGATGCAGATTTAGTAGACAGAGGACTTCAGCAGACTAATCATTGAGGTTTTGAGCTTCTTGATTTCAGATTGTGGTGAGTCCCCCCTATACTCAGAGGATGGTTATTTGTTTAGTTTTACTGAGTTATTTTTCTTTGATTGTGGTAGTCATGACCTGTTATGCTACCTACTTAGACAGTAGTTATAGAGGCTTCATAGAAGTAGATGGATGACGATTGATTTTGGTGTTCTTTTTCCCCCAATTATTCTACTTCTAAACTAAGTTTTGGATGTTGATGATGAGTCTGATAGCCCACTAATAGTGAGAATATTTCTTTAATATCTTCCACAAATAAATTGATTGAACAAATGCGATGAGACTAGGCAGTTCTTTTAGGGGCTAGCAATAGTCTTCGAGTGCCAGTTACGCCTAGGGTACCCTCCCAGTACGTGACAAACTTGGAATCAGAGCACAAAGTTCGAGTGTCCTAGGGAGTCTATGAAGCTGTGTCTAGTAGAGTTTTGTTTATAGGTTTGTTGTGCACCACACTTCATAAGAAGAAAACTATAGGACTTTAGAAGTATTATCCCTCTTCTGTGATTTGGATTCGCGTGGTAGAATTTAATTTTATGAAGAGTCTCCTTCTAATTCATACGTTATACCTATTACAGAAGATGCTGCCAAAGAGAACAACTGCACAGAGAGATGCCTCAGCCCCAGCTGTTGAGAACACCCAACTTGAGGTCGCGGTCTAGATAGAGACGAAGAGACAGGGACAACACCAGGACTACTGAGGTCCCATGGGGGGGGGGGCACAGACCCAGCCAGCTCCCAGCACCGAGGTAGAGTTTAGGCGAGGCACCACCATACTTACTCAGTTGGCGGCCTCCCAGGGTAACAGTCAAGGTCCTCAAGCTCCTAGTTCTAGCTTGTAGGAGTCCTCAGCTGCAACCCAACTCAGAGACTTCTTGAGGATGAACCGGCCTATGTATACAGGGTCGAATGTGGAGGAGGACCCGTAGAATTTCATCAATGAGATGTATAAGGTCCTGAAAGTTATGCATACTACTGGGATTGAGGGAATCGAGCTTCCTCCTACACGTTGAGAAACATTGCTAATGTTTTGTACATTCAATGGGAGGATAGTAGAGGTGAGGATGTTGAGCCGCGGAGTGGGAGGAGTTTGAAGCTGCTTTCTTTGACCATTTCTTTCCTCAAGAGTTGAGGGAGGCGAAGGTGGATGAGTTCTCAAAATTGAAGCAAGGAGGAATAACAATAGAGGAGAACAACCTTAAGTTTATTAAGCTGTCCAGGTATACTCTGGAGATGGTCCAAGATATGAGAGCCAAGATGAGGAAGTTTATGTTTAGTTTGGGAAGGCATGTGCAGAAAGAGTGCAAGGTATCCTTAGGGCGCCCAATCTTAGGCCAATGTGACTCAAAAGCCACCCTGTGGCATTTGTGGGAAGCTCCATCCGGGTAGGTGTCATTTAGGCGCGACTGCTTGCTTTCTATGTGGGCAGACGAGTCACTTCTAGCATGAGTTCCCGAAGAGGAGACAAGGTGAAGAAAGAAATAGAGTACACTCCTCCACAACACCCCCAACTGGTTGTTAGTAGAGGGGTAATACTATAGTTACAGGAGGTAGGATGAACCACCTTTATGCTATGGGTAATCGATAGGATTAGAAGGATGCACCAGATGTTATTACGGGTATATTTTGAGTCATTACCTTTGATAGTTATGCGTTGCTTGATCCGGGTGCCACTTTATCTTTTATGACTCCTTATGTAGATAGTAAGTTTGGGATTAGGATTCTTCCAGAGTGTTTGCTCGAACTTTTTGCTATTTTCGCTCCTACTAGTAAGTCTATCTTAGCTGAGAGAGTTTACAGGGATTGTGTAGTATCCATTTATCATAGAGACATCTTAGATGACTTGGTAGAATTGGAGATGGTTGACTTTGATGTGATACTTGGCATGGATTGGCTTCATGCCTGTTATGCTTCTGTTGACTGTAGAACTCGAATTGTGAAGTTCCAATTTCCTAGTGAGCCTGTTCTAGAGTGGAAAGGAAGTTTTGTTGCACCTAAGGGAAAGTTCAGCTCTTATCTTAGAGCCAGAAAGTTCATCTCCAAAAGTTGTATTTATCACCTCATGTAAGTCTGATGATGTCGAATCTCTTACTCTTGAGTCAGTCCGGATTGTGATTGAGTTTGGAATTGATGTTCTTTCAGAGACCCAAACCAATGGCCCCCATAAAGTTGAAAGAATTGAAAGAAAAATTGAAAGACTTGTTAGAAAAATATTTCATAAGGCTTAGTGTCTCTTCTTGGAGTGCTCCATTTTATTCGTATGTAAGAAAGATAGATCTCTTAGAATGTGTATAAACTATTGACAACTGAACAAGGTCACTGAAATGACCCTAAAAAGTACCCGAAAATGTGCCTTGAAAATCTAACTTCATATTCATGATCATGGGGCAAAATTGAGTGAGAAATGGGTCTAACCCCGAATTTAGAGCAACCATATCAAAATTTCATTTTCCATAATTTGTAATTTCCAGAGACGATCCGTGCCCCTGGCGCGACGCGGCCAGGGCGAGGATTAGTGTTAGTTTTTGCCAATTTTTGTGGTTTGGTCCAAGGCCTTTGAGTTTTGGGCCTAAGCCTTCTTATGCGTAAAAACACTTGTACTTAGTCATTTTTCAACCTGATGTCATACAAGACATTCTCCAAAACCCTCTCAAACACTTATATAAATATTCCACTCAAAATCAAGTGTCCCAAACTCATTTCCAGATTCAAGAAATTTAATTAAACTTCAAGTTCTCATCTCAATCTTCATCAAGGAAATCTCCAAAGTTGAGGTATGTGGGTTTCAACCATTGGGTCCTTTCACCCATGGTCCCAAGCTTCTTTTTTTTTTTTTTTACATAAATAACATGTTTCTAAGTTGATTTACTTATGGGTCTTCTTATTATGAATTTGACTATGAACTATGTTGGGATTTTCAAAAAGTGTGACTGTTTAAGCATATTTTGAGCTATGAATCTAGGATCTATGATGAGTTTTGATGAAGGGTTTCAATATATTTTGCAAGGTGGTATTACCAAGTGTTGGTGGGTTGATTTACTTCAAGTTTTCTTATATGATTTCACCCTTAAATTGCATGGTTTTATACTAGCATTACACACCCACCAATTGATTGATAGAATATTCGATTTAGAGTTCTTGAGCTATTGATGATCCACTGCATAACCTATGACTTGAATGACTTAATGATGATGAAAGGAAGGTATATATATGTTGTTTTCATGAAAAGTATCTATAGTGTTGCAAGTTGACCATGCCTTGTTGAGGGGGTGTATACCTCAATCACTATGGATGGTAGGGTGAGACAACCATCAACCAGTTGAGGGGTTGATACCTCAATCGCCATGGATAGTGGGGTGAGACAACTATCGACCAAATTGAGGAGATGATACCTCAATCACCATAGATTGTAGGGTTACACAACCATCAACCAATTGAGGGGTTGATACCTCAATCACCATGTATGGTAGGGTGTGACAATCATCAACTGATTGAGAGGTTAATACCTCAATCGCCTCTCCAAGGGAGTGGTAGGCCTTGGACATGATGGTCTCTTACTACACATGTAATGTGTTCTATATAAGAATGTTTTACTCAAGCATCATTCGTGCATGCCATATTGCTATATGCTTATTTATTGCCTAATTATGCATTTTGATTATGTTCCTATCTCTTGTTACATTGCATCTTACATACTTAGTACATTCAAATGTACTAACGCATTTTCTATGCCTACATGATGTTACCATATAGGAACCGGAGCTCGTCACAATCATCCTCATCCTCTACGTGGCTAGTGCTATCTTCTCAAAGCAAGTTTGGTGAGTCCTCAACTCCGGGGATGATATCTCTTGTTCTTATGTTATGTAAAGACTCTCATTACCTATTTGTGTGCTCTTGACCATGAGGGTGAGCCCAGAAAGTTGTCTTGGCCCCCGTTCAATTCTAAGTATAAAGGTTTTGTTGGACAAGTTATGTAATGATTCTATGAGCTTTGACTCTCTTGACTCTTGAATTTTCTAATGCTATGAAAGACTCTCTTAGTCCCTTTTCCCTCATTTCTATTCTCTTATTATTGTCTAATTGTTTTCGTGACCAAGAATGTGTAATGATATATTAAGAGGCTTGTTTGGGGTCCATTCGGGTTCCCCATTTGCCATGTCATCTCTAGGCCCTAGGCTTGGGTCGTGATAAACTTGGTATCAGAGCACTAGATTGTTAATAGTCCTTGACATCCAATACACCACATTGATTAGAATCTTGTTCATCGTTGTGAAGTGCACCACAATTATGAGCAAGAGGATAAAAGGCGTTTTAGGAAATGTTTCCTTCTTCTTACTCTATGTCGTTCTATAGAAGTGAAGTTAAGGTTTTCCCCTAATGAATGTTCTTTGCTATGCTAGATCATGCCTATCCCTAGAGGAAGAAAATCCCGCACTCTCGAAGAACAACTAGCTTATGAAGAGTTCCAGGATGTTATTGCATGCTAGCGTAAGCCATGACGAATCAAATCAACCAAGGGACCCAAGACCCTCATGCCCCTACCTCTGCATCTAGGGTAAGGGATTTTTTTAATGAGGATGAACCCACTATTATTCAATGGGTCTAAAGTGGATGAGGACCCTCAAAAATTTATTGATGAGGTGTATAAAGTGTTGTCTATTATGGGTATTAGATTGGAAGAGAAGGCGGAGTTGGCTGAAACAACCGCAAAAAGTGCCCGAAAACGTGCCTCGGAATGCCTGAAATTTTTAATTCTATATATCTCAAAATTCGTTTGTTATTTCAAAAATTCGACTTCATATTCTTGTTCAGGGGGTCATAATTAGGTGAAAAAGGGTCTAAACTCGATTTAAGAGCGAAAGATTAACAATTATAAATTTTTAAGTGACGATTTCTAGTGGGCACTGCATGATGCTGGTGCAACACGACAATGTTCCATTTCAGTGTATTTTTTCTAGTTCTTCCAAAATTTTCTAAGTGTTGGGCCCAAGGTTCCCAAATGTGTTTTTACCTACACTTAGCCAAATTTCACCCTCATATTACCCTAAACATTTCCTAAAACTCACTCAAACACTTAGCCATATTTTCACTCCCAAATTGAAGTCCCAAATCCTTATCCCAAGTTGAGGTTCTCCTTCAATGTTTTTCTTCAAGTTTCAAGTCTCTATCTCCCATCTTCACCAAGTTCATATCTAAGCTAAGGTATGTGGATTTCTTTCGTGGGTTCCTTTCAGCCATCATACCTAATCCTCCTTTTACTCAAATTGCTTGATTTAAAGTTGATTTACAAGTAGGTCTTGCGTATTATGAAATTCACTGCACACTATGTAATAGCTATGTAAAATTGTGACTATTTTGCTATATTTTGAGCTGTAAAACTTTAATCTATTGTAAGATTTGAGGAAGAGTTTTGATGTTTGTTGCTTGAAGGTGTTGCAAGGTGTTGACTGATTATTTTACAATAAATTTTCTTGCATGATTTCATCTCTATATTTCATGATTTTATACTAGCATTACACATCCTTTAAGTGTTTGATAAAATGTCTGGATGTGGTTTCTTGAGGAGGTGAAGGTCCAAAATATGAGATATAATATGAATGACTATATGATGATGAAATGAGCTTATATATATATATATGATGTACTCTGTATAAAGTGTTGCATTAGACCATAGCCGATCCGGGGGGATAAGAGCCCGGGTAACAAAGGTGGGGGTTTGTACTTATCAACCATGTGAGGGGTTTGTACTTTGCCACCATGGTGACAAGGTGTGATTATCATCAACTATGTCAGGGGTTTATACCACACAACCACCAAGGGGTTTGTACCTTGAATAGCTAGCTTGTTCTCTTCTACACATATGATATCCTATATGAGTATGAGTTACTTAAGCATGTTCTACTTAAGTATTGATCATACATGCCATATTGTTATATCACACCTATTGCCTATTTGATCATGATGCCTATCTCTTGTCGCATGGCATCCTACATACTTAGGAAATTCAAATGTACTAACGCATTTACTTTCTTGCATGATATCACCATGTAGGAATCAGATCCCAAGTTGATCCTCCTCTTCCACATGGCTAGTTTGGTGCTACTCAAGCTAGTTGGTGAGTCCTCCACTTTGGGGACCTTAGTCTACGCTCTCTTGTTATGTATTGAGACACTCTTCTTTATATTCTATTTGACTATGAGGGTGAGCCTAGTTGCTTGTTTTGGTCCCCGCTCTTATCTATGTAGTAGAGGTGGTTGTTGGACATGTTATGTATCTATGATATGAGTTTGACTCTTGTCTCTTGACTATGATATTGTGCTAGCTTTTCCCTTAGCCCTCTTACCCCAATTCTTGCTCTTTATGTTGTTTTCATATGCTTCTGTGATCAATGATGTGTAATGACAAGTTAAGAGGCTTGTTTAGGGTTCCTCCGGGTTACCAATTTGCCATGTCACATCTAGGCCTTAGGCTTGGGTCGTGACAAACTTGGCTTTAGAGCACTAGGTTGATAGATCCTCGAAGTCCAATGCACCACATTGGTTAGTCCTATTCATGGTTGTGAAGCACGCCATGACTATGAGTAGGAGGTTATGAGAAGTTTTAGGAAATATTTCCCTTCTTCATGTTCTACGTCATGCTATAGAGTTGTAGTGAGTTTCACCCCCTAACAATTGTTCTTTGCTATGCTAGATCATGCCATACACTAGAGGAAGACGGGCCTAAACTCCCAAGGGGAAACCTACCAATGGTGAGCTCTGGGATGCTCTCATTATTCTTGCCAAGTGGTGGCCAACCAAGTTAATCAAGGGGCCCAAGCCTTTCATGCTACTACCCAGGGATCTAGGGTAAGAGACTTCCTGAGGATAAATCCTCCGATTTTCTATGGGTCAAAGGTGGATGAAGATCCACAAGAGTTCGTTGACGAGGTGTACAAGATCTTGAATATCATGGGTGTTGGGTCGAATGAAAAGGCAGAGTTGGTGACATACCAACTCAAAGTGGTATCACAAATATAGTATGATCCATGGAAGGGTGAAAATAGAATTGGTAATATGGTGCCTTGGAAGGAGTTCAAATTGATTTTCCTTAATCGGTTTTTCCCTCTTGAGCTTAGGGAAGCAAAGTTGGTAGAGTTTATGAACTTGAAACAAGGTTCTATGAGTGTGAGGGAGTATACCCTCAAGTTTAATCAACTTTCAAAGTATGCTCCTCATTTGGTGGTCGATCTTAGATCTAGGATGAATAAGTTCATGATGGGGGGTCTCCGACTTGGTAAGTGAAGAATGTCAGTCCGCCATACTAATTAGTGACATGGACTTATCTCAGTTGATGATCTATGCCAAACAAATGGAGGAGGAGAAATTGAGGAAGAAAAGCGGGCATGAGACTAAGAGGGCCGATTTGAGAGTAAATTCTAAAAGGGTTCTAGATACGGTCAAGTCCAAGGGTCTTCTTATGCTACTAATAGGGGGTTTGCCAATGACTTCCCTAGGACTCAAGGTGTTGGAGCAATGGCTCCTATTGACGTGTGCACTAAATGTAGAAGTAGCCATAGAGGCCCACGTTTGAAGGGTTCTAATGCATGCTATAAATGTGGAGAGCTTTGTTATAAGAAGATAGATTGTCCAAGGAACCGTGGCAAGGGCCGAGGCACAAATGCGGTCCCATTAGGTAGAGGTGGTACTCAAGGTGGTGCCACGAGGCACAATCGATTTTATGCTCTACATGGCAGGCAAGGAGTTGGTGAAGTTCCCGATGTTATTACCGATATGTTGAAAATCTTTGACTTTGATGCATATGCGTTGATTGATCCGGGTGGCACTCTTTCCTTTGTTACTCCTTTTGTTGCTAAAAAGTTCCTTGTTGACCTGAGTTATTGGATGAGTCATATTAAGTGTCTACTCTAATTAGTGCCTCTATTGTTGCTAGGAAAGTTTATAGGAGTTGTCCTATTTGTATTTTGCATAAGTTTTTGCCTTGTGATCTTGTTAAATTAGACATGGTAGATTTTGATGTCATTCTTGGGATGGATATTTGCATGCCTACTATGCTTTTATTGATTGTAGAACCCATAGAGTCAAGTTTCAATTCCCTAATGGACCCGTCTTTGAGTGGAAAAGTCAAGATGTGCTGGTCATTAAAGCCTATAAGTTGATCTGTAAGGGGTGTCTATATTATCTTGTGAAGGTTAGAGATGCGGAGTCTAAAGCCCCTTCTATTGAGTCAGTTCTGGTTGTAAACTAGTTTCTTGATGTCTTACCAAATGACCTTCTCGGTGTCTCTCTTATTAGGGAGATAGATTTTGGCAAAGATCTCCTTCTCGATACTCAATCTATCTCCATTCCCCCTTACCGTATGGCCTCATTGGAGTTGAAGGATTTAAACAAACAATTGAAAGATTTCTTGGAAAAGGGATTTATTAGACCTAGTCAATCACCTTGGGGTGCTCTGGTGTTATTTGTGAAAAAGAAGGATGGATCACTTAGAATGTGCGTTGAATACCGACAACTCAATAGGATCACCATCAAGAATAGGTATCCTCTTCCAAAGATTGATGATTTGTTTGACCAATTTCAAGGGTCTAACTTCTTCTCTAAGATCGATCTTCATTCTGGGTATCATCAAGTAAGGGTGAAGGAGTGTGATATTCCGAAGATGGCCTTTCAGACTAGATATGGGCATTATGAGTTTGTTGTGATGTCATTTGGGTTGACTAACGCACTGACCATCTTCATGGACCTAATGAATAGGGTATTCAAACTTTATCTTGATTCCTTTGTTGTGGTCTTTATTGATGATATTTTGATCTATTCACATAGTAGGGAGGAGCATATGGATCATTTGAGGGTGGTGTTGCAAAGATTGAGGGAGGAGAAATTGTATGATAAATATGGTAAGTGTGAATTTTGGTTGAAGGAGGTTGCATTCATGGGTCATGTGGTGTCAGAGGATGGTATAAAAGTGGATCCTAAGAAAATCGATGTGATAAGAAATAGGCCTAGACCATTGACCTCATCGGATATTAGGAGCTTCTTAGGCCTAGCGGGTTATTATAGAAGGTTTGTGAAATTCTCCTCCATTGCTTCCCCTATGACATAATTGACTCAAAAGAAGGTTAAGTTTTTGTGGAACGACTAAAGTGAGAGGACCTTCCAAATATTGAAAGACCAGCTTGTGTCCTTTCCTATATTGTCACTACCGAATGGGCTTAAGGGATTTGTGGTGTATTATGATGTTTCCCGGGTTGGTTTGGGTTGTGTGTTGATGCAAAATGGTAAGGTCATAACTTATGCTTCTAGACAACTCAAGGTACATGAAAGGAACTACCCTACCTATGATCTAGAGTTAGCCAACGTTGTGTTTGCATTGAAGATTTTGCATCAATACTTGTGTAGGGTGCATGCGGATGTGTTCACTGATCATAAGAGCCTCCAATATGTCTTCACTCAAAAGGATCTCAACTTGAGGCAAAGGAGATGGTTAAAACTTCTTAAAGACTATGACATGAGTGTGCACTATCATCCTTGTAAGGCAAATGTGGTGGCATCTTCCTTCAGTAGGGTGTCTATAGGTAGCTTAGCCCATGTTGTTGGTTGTAGGGAGATGGCTAGGGAGGTGCATCAATTGGCTAGATTGGGGGTTAGGTTGGAGGAGGTTGGTGATAATGCTGTGGTTGTTAGGGATGGGTCTAAGTCTTCATTAATTGATGAGGTGATAGCAAAAAACAAGATCTTGACTCCTCCTTTCTTGAATTGAAGGCCTTGGTGAAAGAGGGCAAAGTAAAGGTTTTCTCCCAAGGGGGAGATGGTGCCCTTAGGTACCAAGGTAGATTGTGTGTGCCTTGTGCTGATGGTTTGAGGGAGAAAATTCTTAATGAGGCTCACAATTCTTCTTATTCTATCCACCCCAGGTCCACCAAAATGTATAGAGATTTGAGAGATGTGTATTGGTGGGGAGGCATGAAGAGGAACATTGCCAAATTCATTTCCGGTTGCCATAGTTGTCAACAAGTCAAAGCCGAATATCAAAGGCCGGATGCCTAACCCAAGACATAGAGATTCCCATATGGATGTGGGAGGTGATTAATATGAATTTTGTGGTTGGGTTTCCCAAGACTAGAAAAGGTTTTGATTCCATTTTTGGGTGGTGGTTGATAGGATGACAAAATCTTCCCATTTTCTACAGGTTAAAACCATATATGGGGTTGAAGAGTATGCAAGTTTGTACATCCATGAGTTAGTAAGGTTACATGGGGTTCCTTTGTCCATTATATCGGATCATGGTTCACAATTTACTTCATACTTTTGGAGGCCTTTCCAAAGAGGTCTTGGTACAAAAGTTCACCTTAGTCCGACTATCCACCCTCAAAAGGGATGGCCAAGCCGAAAGAACCATTCAAACACTTAAGGATATACTAAGGGCTTGTGTATTGGAGTTGAGGGGTAGTTGGAATGACCATCTTCCTTTGATTGGGTTTGCCTACAACAATAGCTATCACTCTAGCATCGGTATAGTTTCTTTTGAGGCTCTTTGTGAGAGAAATTGTAGATCACCGTTCGTTTGGTTTGTGGTTGGAGAGGTCGCTTTATTAGGGCCAAATCTGGTCATGGAAGCTCTTTAAAAGGTTAGGATGATTGAGAAAGGTTGAAAACAACCAAAGTCGTCAAAAATCCTATGACAATATGAGAAGAAGAGACTTTGAATTCAAAGTGGGTAATTGGGCTTACTTGAATGTTCCTCCAATAGAAGGTGTGATCTGCTTTGGTAAAAGAGAGAACTTGAGTACAACATATGTTGGTCCTTATGAGGTTATGAGGAGGGTTGGGAAGGCAGCTTATGAATTGGAGTTGCCTAGCCAAATGAATTTGGTTCATCCGGTGTTTCATGTCTCTGTGTTGAGGAAATGTGTTGGTGATCCTAATGCTATAGTGCGTTTTGATGTTGTGGGTATTGTTGAGGATAACTTTACCTATGAGGAGGTTCCGGTTCAGTTTGTGGATAGGTAAGTAAAGAAATTGAGGAACAAGAAGGTGGCATCTGTTAAGGTTCTTTGGAAGAACCAACAAATCAAAACTGCTACTTGGGAGGCCGAAGCAGGACATGCAAAAGAGGTATCCTTATCTTTTCCACTCCGTTAAAGCCTAAGGTACCAATTCTAATTCCCATATGTGATTTAGTTCTTATGTTTCAGCCCCTATGTCATTCATAAGCACTCATGTTTAAGTTGGCAAGTTTATGATGATTTTACACTTATGCTGAGATTTTGAAAA
The DNA here is from genome assembly GCA_011800125.2 of Solanum clarkiae. Taxonomy (NCBI): domain Eukaryota; kingdom Viridiplantae; phylum Streptophyta; class Magnoliopsida; order Solanales; family Solanaceae; genus Solanum; species Solanum clarkiae. The sequence goes on from JAABOM020060567.1 coordinate 14,963, forward strand.
TGGTGTTTTAAATGTGATGTTGCATTCTTGATTGGAACTGATTTTTTTGTGATCACTCTTGTCATATACATCTCTTTTACATTTGGGGACGAATGTTCCCAAGGGGAAGATATTGAAACAACCCCAAAAAGTGCCCGAAAACATGGCCCGGGATTTTAAATTCCATATATCTCAAAATTCATTTGTTATTTTGAAAATTCAAATTCATATTCTTGTTTAAGGGGTCAAAATTATGTGAAGAAGGGTCTAATCTTGATTTAAGAGTGAAATATTAGCAATTATAAATTTTTAAGTGACAATTTCCAGTGAGCACTGCCGATGCTGGCGCGACACGACAGTGTTCCAGTTTAGTGTATTTTTTAAGTATTGGGCCCAAGGTTCCAAAACGTGTTTTAACCTATACTTATCCAAATTTCACCCTCATATTACCCAAAATATTTTCCAAAACTCACTCAAACACTTACCCATATTTTCACTCCCAAATTCAAGTTCCAAATCCTCCTCCCAAGCTAAAGTTCTCCTTCAAGGTTTTTCTTCAAGCTTCAAGTCACCATCTCCCATCTTCAACAAGTTCATCTCTAAGATAAAGGTATATGGGTTTCTTTTATGGGTTCCTTTCACCCATGATACCCAAGCCTCCTTTTATTCAAATTGCATGATTTAAAGTTAATTTACAAATGGGTCTTACATATTATGAAATTTACTGCACACTATGTAAGAGCTATGTAGAGTTATGATTATTTTGATATCTTTTGAGCTATAAATCTTTGATCTATTATAATATTTGAGGAAGGGTTCTGATGTATGTTGCTTGAGGGTGTTTCAAGGTGTTGATTGATGGTTTTACAATGGATTTTCTTGCATGATTTCATCTCTATATTTTATGGTTTTGTACTAGCATTACACACCCTCTAGTGTTTGATAAAGTGTCCGGATGTTGTTTCTTGAGGAGTTAAAGGGCCAAAACATGACATATGATATGAATGAATATATGATGATAAAATGAGGTTATGTATATAATGTACTGTACATAAAGTGTTGCATTAGACCATAGCCGATCCAGGGGGATAATAGCTTGGGTAACCAAGATGGGGGTTTGAACTCATCAACCATGTGAGAGGTTTGTACTTCGCCACCGTGGTGATAAGGTGTGGTTACCATCAACCATGTGAGGGGTTTGTACCACACAACCACTAAGGGGTTTGTACCTTGAATAGCTAGCTTGGTCTCTTCTACACATATGATATCATATAGAAGTATGAGTTACTTAAGCATGTTTTACTTAAGCATTGATCATACATGCCATATTTTTATATTATGCCTAACTGCCTATTATTATGCATTTTGATCATGATGCCTATCTCTTGTTGTATAGCATCCTACATACTTTGTACATTCAAATGTACTAACGAATACTCTTTCCTACATGATATAACCATGTAGGAACCAGAGCCCAAGTTGATCATCCTCCTCCACGTGACTATTTCGGTGTTACTAAACTAGTTGGTGAGTCATACACTTCAGGGATCTTAGTCTATGCTCTCTTGTTACGTATTGAGACACTCTTCTTTGTGTTCCATTTGACTATGAGGGTGAGCCCGGTTGCTTGTCTTTGCCCCCGTTCTTATCTATGTAGTAGAGGTGGTTGTTGGACATGTGATGTATTTATGATATGAGTTTGACTCTTGTATCTTGACTATGATATTGTGCAAGCTTTCCCTTAGCCCCTTTTCCCCTATTCTTGCTCTTTTATGTTGTTTTCACATGCTTCCGCGACTAATGATGTGTAATAACAAGTTAAGAGGTTTGTTTGCGGTTCCTTTGGGTTTCATATTTGCCGTCTCACATTTAGGCTCTATGCTTGCGTTGCGACATTGGCGGCTTACCAACTCAAGGGGGTGGCCCAAATATGGTATAATCAATGGGAGGAGAAGAAGGGGAGCAACAGTATGATCCTTTGGGAGGAGTTTAAGGTGGCTTTCCTCAACCGATTCTTCCCTTTTGAGCTTTGGGAGGCCAAAATGATGGGGTTCATAAGTTTGAAGTAAAGATCTATGAGTGTGAGGGAGTATGCCCTCAAGTTCAACCAACTCTCCAAGTATGCTCCACACTTAGTTGCCAACCTGAGATCTAGAATGAATAAATTTGTGATGGCTGTATCCGATTTTATGAATGAGGAGTGTTGTGCCGTTATGTTGATTGGTGACATGGACTTGTCCCGCCTCATGATTTATGTCGAACAATTGGAGGGGGAAAAGTTGAGAAAGAAGAGAAGTGGTGAGGCCAAGAGTCTTTTTTTGTTGTAAGTTCCAATGTACCAAGAGTGGCGAGTTTCATCAAGGCCAAAGGTCTTCTCATGCTCCTAATAGAAGGTTTGTCAATGACTTCCCAAGGGCCCAAGGTGATAGTGGTGTGGTGCCCAATGCTATGTATCCAAAACATGGTACAGGCCATGGTGGACCATGTTTGAGGGACACTAATGTTTGCTATAGTTGTGGAGAAGTAGGTCATAAAAAGGTTGATTTTCCATTGTCCTCATAATCAAAATAAGGGTAAAGATATTCGTCCACAAGGCCGGGGTGCAAATGCGGTTCCTTTGGAGAGAGGAGGCCAACAAGGAGGTGTACAAAGGCACAATCGATTCTATCCTCTTCAATGAAGGCAAGGGGTAGATGAGGTGCTCGATGGCATTACTGGCATGTTAAAAGTTTTTTATTTTGATATGTATGCGTTGATAGACTCGAGTACCACTCTTACTTTTGTTACTTCTTTGGTTCTCCAAAAAGTTTCATGTTGAGCCTTAATTGTTGTGGGAGTCTTATGTAATGTCTACTCCCATTAGTGCATCTATTGTTGCTAGAAAGGTCTATCGAAATTGTCTTGTTTGCATTTTGCATAAAAAAATTTCTTGTGATCTTATTGAGTTGGATATGGTGGATTTTGATGTCATTCTTGGGATGGACTGATTGCATGCATATTACGCCTCTATTGATTGTGGAACCCATAGGTCAAATTTCAATTCCCAAATGAACCCGTCCTAGAGTGGGAGAGTCATGACGTGGTGCTCAAGGGTACGTTTATCTCTTGCATTAAAGCCAAAAGTTGATCTCTAAGGGGTGTCTCTATCATCTAGAGAGGGTTAGGGATGTTGAGTCCAAATTCCTTCATATAGAGTCAGTTCCGGTGGTAAATAAGTTCCTTGATGTCTTTCCTAATAAGCTTCCTGATGTTCCTCCCTAAATGGAAATAGATTTTGGTATAGAACTCCTTCCCGATACTCAACCCATTTCTATTCCCCCTTACCATATAGCCCCGGAGGAGTTAAAAGAGTTGAAAGAGCAATTGAGAAATTTGTTGGAGAAGGGATTTTTTAGGCCTGGCCACTCACATTGAGGTGCACCAATGTTGTTTGTGAAGAAGAAGGATGGTACTCTTAGAACATGCATCGACTATCGGCAACTTAATAGAGTCACAATCAAGAATAGGTACCCTTTACCAAGGATTGATGATCTATTTGACCAATATCAAGGGGCTACACTTCTCTAAGATTGATCTTCGGTCCAGGTATCATCAAGTGAAAGTAAGGAGTGTGACATTCCTAAGACGTCCTTTCGGACTTGGTATGAGCACTATGAATTTATGATTGTCTTTTGTGTTGACCAATGCTCCATCTATCGTCATGGTTCTTATGAATATGGTCTTTAAACCCTATCTTGATTTGTTTGCGGTGGTCTTCATTGATGATATTTTTATCTATTGTCATAATGGGGAGGAGCATACGAGTTATTTAAGGGCGGTGTTACAAAAATTGCGGGAAGAGAAGTTGTATGATAAGTATGAAAAAAATGTGAATTTTGGTTGAAAGAGGTTGTCTGTCTCGGTCATGTGGTGTCGGGGGATGGTATTAAGGCGGATCCTATAAAGGCGGAAGTGATTAGAAATTAGCCTAGAACTTAGAATCCTTAGGACATTAGGAGCTTCTTAGGCTTAGCGGGTTATTACCATAGGTTTATGAATGGGTTCTCCTCTATTGCTTCTCCTATGACTAAGTTGACCCAAAAGAAGACAAAGTTTGTATGGACCGATGAGTGTGAAAAGAGTTTCGAAACTTTGAAAGATATTCTTATCTCTGCTTCATCTTGTCTCTACCAAAAGGGTTAGAAGGGTTTGTTGTGTAATATGATGCCTCCCGAATGAGTTTGCATTGTGTTTTGATGCAAATGTAAGATGATATCTTATGCCTCCAGACAACTCTAAGTGCATGAAAAGAATATCCTATCCATGATCTTGAATTGGCCGCCATGGTATTTTCTTTTAAAATTTGGTGTCATTACTTGTATAATGTGCATGTTGATGTGTTTACCGATCAAGAGAGTCTCCAATATGTGTTCACTCAAAAAGATCTCAACTTGAGGAAAAGAAGGTGGTTAGAGCTTCTTAAGGATTATGATATGAGTGTGCATTATTACCCTGGTAAGGCTAATATTGTGGCCGATGCTTAGAGTAGGGTCTCTATGGGTAGCCTAGCTCATGTTGATGGTGGGGGAAAAAAGGTGGAAAGAGAGGTTCATCGGTTGGCTAGATTGGGAGTTAGGTTGGAGAAGGTTGATAATGGTGGTATTGTGGTTGTTAATGGCTCTAAATCTTCATTGGTTGAGGAGGTGAAACCAAAGCAAGATCTTGACCTCTCCTTGATAGAATTGAAGGCGTTGGTGAGAGAGGGCAAGGTGGAGGTTTTCTCCCAAGGGGGAGATGGTGCCCTTGGATACTAAGGTAGGTTGTGTATGCCTTGTGTGGATGACTTGAGGAAGAGGATTCTTGATGAGGCTAATAATTCCTCCTATTCTATTCACCCCGGATTTACCAAGATGAATAAGAATATGAGGGAAATGTTTTATTGGGATGGTATGAAGAGGTATATTGCTTAGTTTGTGTTCGGTTACCATAATTACAAATAAGTCAAAGCCGAACATCAAAGGTCAGGTGGCCTAACCCAAGATATAGAGATTCCTATTTGGAAGTGGGAGGAAATTTACATGAATTTTATGGTTGAGTTGCCTAAGACTAGAAAGGGTTTTGATTGTATTTGGGTTGTGGATGATAGGATGACAAAGTTGGCTCATTTCTTACCCGTTAAGACTACATATGGTGCTGAATATTATGCTAAGATATACATTTGTGAATTGGTTAGATTGCATGGGGTGCCTTTGTCTATCATATCAAATTGTGGTGCTCAATTCACTTCTCACTTTTGGAGGTCCTTCCAAAGAGGTCTTGGTACCAAGGTTAAGCTTAGTACGACCTTTCACCCTCAAACGGATGGCTAAGCCAAAAGAACTATCCAAAATCTTGAGGATATGCTTAGAGCTTGTGTTTTGAGTTTAAAGGTAGTTGGGATAATCATCTTCCACTCATTGAGTTTGCTTACAATAATAGCTATCATTCTAGCATTGGTGTGGCTCCTTTTGAGACTCTCTATGGTAGATATTGTAGATCCCTGTTGGATGGTTTGAGGTAGGGAGATGACTTTGTAAAGTACGGATCTGGTCATGGAGGCCATGGAGAAGGTATGGTTATTAGAGAAAGGTTGAAAATAGCCCAAAGTCTTCAAAAGTCTTAAGCCAATGTGAGGAGAAGGGATCTTGGATTTAAGGATGGTGATTGGGTCTATTTGAAGATTTCACCCATGAAGGATGTGATTCATTTTGGTAAGAAGGGTAAATTAAGTCCAAGATTTGTGGGTCCTTATAGGGTGTTGAGGAAGATTGGTAAGGTGGCCTATGAGTTGAATTTACCTAGTGAAGTAGACTTGGTCCATTCGGTCTTCCATGTGTCCATGTTGAGGAAGTGTGTGGGTGACCCAAATGCTATAGTGGCATTGAATGTTTTGAATGGTGTTGAAGACAACTTGACTGACCAAGAGGTTCCAGTAGAGATTTTAGACATGCAAGGGAAAAGGTTGAGGAACAAGAATGTTGCTTCCGTCAAGGTTCTTTGGAGAAACCAACAAGTTGAAAGTGCCGCATGGGAGGCCGAGGCGGATATGCAAAAGTGATATCCCCATCCTTCCATCCTACTCAAGCCTAAGGTACAAATTCTAAGTCCCTTATGTGATTTCATGACTCATGTATCAACCCTTATGTCATTTACATGCATTCATGTTTATGTTGACAAGTTCATGGTGATTCTGACACTTATGTTGAGATTTTGAAACTGGTGTTTAAGTGCATTGTTGAATTCTTATTGGGGCTGATTTCTTCATGATTACTCTTCTTATGTACGCTTCTTTGCCATTTGGGGACGAATGTTCCCATGGGAGAGATATTGAGAAACGAACCCAAAAAATGCTCGGAAATGTGCCTTGAAAATGCCCATAATCGTGATTTCCATATATCTCATAATCCGTGCGTGATATCGAAAATACAACTTCCATTCGTGATCAGGGGGCAAAATTTAGTAGGTATCGGGTGTAACCCCAATTTTAGAGCAACTGTATCAAAATTTCATTTTCCATAATTTGCAATTTCAGAGACGATCCGTGCTCCTGGCGCGACATGGCCAGGGCGTGGATCAGTGTTAATTTTGGCCAATTTTGGTTATTCCATCCAAGGCCTTTGGATCTAGGGCCTAACCCTTTCTATGCATAAAAATACCTATACTTAGTCATTTTTCAACCTCATATCATATAAGACATTGCCAAAACCCTCTTAAACGCTTGGCCAAATATTTCACTCAAAATAAAGTGTCCCAAACTCATTTTCGAATTCAAGATATTCAATCAAGCTACAAGTTCTCATCTCAAATGTTCATCAAGGAAATCTCCAAATTTGAGGTATGTGGGTTTCTACCATTGGGTCCTTTCATCTATGGTGCCGAAGATTCGTTTTTACATAAATCACATATTTCTAAATTGATTTACTTATGGGTCTTCTTATTATGAATTTGACTATGAACTTTGTTGGAGTTTTGCAAAAGTGTGACTGTTTAAGCATGTTTTGAGCTATGAATCTAAGATCTAGGATGAGTTTTGATGAGGGGTTTCAATCTGTTTTGCAAGGTGGCATTACCAAGTATTGGTGGGTTGATTTACTTCACGTTTTCTTACATGATATCACTCTTGAATTTCATGATTTTACAGTAGCATTACACACCTACCAAGTGTTTGATAAAATGTCCAGCTTAGAGTTCTTGAGCTATTGATAATCCATTGCATGACCTATGACTTGAATGACTTTATGATGATCAAAGAAGGGTATATATGTTTTGTTTTCATGAAAAGTATCTATAGTGTTGCATGTTGACCGCACCTTGTTGAGGGGGTGCTACATCGCAATCACCATGGATGGTAGGGTGAGACAACCATCAACCAGTTGAGGGGTTGATACCTCAATCACCATGGATGGTAGGGTGAGATAACCATCGACCAAATTGAGGAGTTGATACCTCAATAACTATGGATTGTAGGGTGACACAACCATTAACCAATTGAGAGGTTGATACCTCAATCACCATATATGGTAGGGTGTGACAATCATCAACTAATTGAGAGGTTGATACCTCAATCGTCTCTCCAAGGGGGTGGTAGGCCTTGGACATGTTGGTCTCTTACTATACATGTATTGTGTTCTATATGAGCATGTTTTACTCAAGCATCATTCATGTATGTCATATTGCTATATGCTCATTTATTGCCTAACTATGCATTTTGATTATGTTGGCCTATCTCTTGTTGTGCTGCATCCTACATACTTGGTACATTTAAATGTACTAAAGCATACTGTATGCCTACATGATGTTACCATGTAGGAATAAGATCTCCTCATGATCATCCTCATCCTCCACGTGCTAGTACTATCTTCTCAAAGCAATTTTGGTGGGTCCTCACTTCGAGGACGATATCTCTTGTTCTTATGTTATGCTAAGAATCTCATTACCTATTTGTATGCTTTTGACCATGAGAGCCTGGAAAGTTGTCTTGGACCTCGCTCAATTCTAAGTGTAGAGGTGTTGTTGGAAAAGTTATGTAATGATGCTATGAGCTTTGAATCTCTTGACTCTTGAATGTTCTAATGCTATGAAAGACTCTCTTAGTCCCTTTGCACTTATTTCTATTATCTTATTGTTGTATAATTATTCCCGCGACCAAGGATGTGTAAATGATATGTTAAGAGGCTTGTTTGGGGTCCCTTCGGTTTCCCTATTCGTCGTGTCACGTCTAGGCCCTAGACTTGGGTTGTGATAGTCACAATAAAGAATAAGTATCCTCTTCCTAGGATAGATGATCCATTTGACCAACTTTAGGGTGCTACTTATTTCTCCTAGATAGACCTCAGATCGAGTTACCATCAGTTGAAGGTGAGGGAAAGCGATATTCCAAAGATATCCTTTAGGACACGGTATGGCCATTTTGAGCTCTTGGTCATGTCCTTCGGGTTAACCAATGCCCCTACAGCTTTCATGCATTTGATGAAAAAGGTTTTCAGATCGTATCTTGATATGTTCACGATTACGTTTATTGATGATATTCTTGTTTATTCAAAGGATATAGTGGAGCATGCTAATCATCTTAGAGTGGTATTGCAAATGCTCAAAGATAAGGAGTTGTATACGAAATTCTCAAGGTGAGTTTTGGTTCAAGTCGGTGCCATGTTGTTTCGGGAGATACTATTCGGGTGGATACTCAGAAAATTGAAGCGGTTAAGAACTGGCCTATACCAACCTCTCCAATGGAAATAAGAAGCTTCTTGGATTTGGTAGGCTACTACCGTAGATTTGTTGAGGACTTCTTTTCTTTGTCAGCACCATTGACTAAGCTAACTTAGAACAAGGCCAAGTTTCAGTGGTCTAAGGAATGTGAAAGGAGTTTCCAAGAATTGAAGACTAGATTGACTACAACACAAGTTTTGACCTTGCCAGATAGGACAAGAGACTTCGTGACATACTGTGATGCATCTAGAGTTGGACTAAGTTGTGTCTTGATGCAGAGAGGGAGTGTCATAGCTTATGCTTCCAGACAACTTAAGATCCATTAGAAGAATTATTTGACTCATGATCTCAAGTTGGAAGTGGTGGTATTGGCACTTAAGATTTGGCATCACTATTTGTACAAAGTGAATGTGGACGTGTTCAATGACTACAAGAGTTGGCAATATGTATTAAGTCTGAAAGAGCTCAACTTGCGGCAGAGGAGATGGTTGGAGTTGCTCAAGGATTATGATATGAGCATCCTCTACCATCCAAGTAAGGCTAATATTATTGTTGACACTCTTAGTATGTTGTCTATGGGTTGCATTGCCTATGTGGTGAAAGGGAAGAGAGAATTGGCTAAGGGAGTTCATAGATTGGCTCGGTTGGGAGTGCAACTTGAAGAGAACAATGAAGGTGAAGTCAATGTTCAGAATGGTTCTGCTTCATTCTTAGTGTCCGAAATGAAGGAAAAGAAAGATCAAGACCCTGTTTGCTCGAATTTAAAGAAATGATTCACAAGCAAAAGAGATGGCCTTCTCCAAAGGGGGAGACGGGGAGTTGAGATACTAGGGTAGATTGTGTGTGCCTAATATTGATGGTGTTCAAGAGAGGATCATGGTTGAAGCTCATAGCTCTAGATATTCTATCCATCTTGGTTCTACCAAGATGTACCACGACTTGAGAGAAGTCTATTGGTCGAATGGGATGAAGAAGGACATTGCAGAATTTGTCTCTAAGTGTCCCAATTGTCAACAGGTCAAGGTTGAACATCAGAGACCGTGTGGATAGGAGTAGAACTTTGAAATTCTTGAGTGAAAGTGGGAGATAATCAACATGGATTTCATTAATGGCTTACCAAGAACCTGAAAGCAGCATGATTTGATATAGGTGATTCTGTATAAGATGACTAAATCAACCCACTTCTTGGTAGTCAAGATAATTAACACGGCTGAGGAGTATGCTCGACTATACATTCGAGAGAGTGTAAGGTTACATGGGGTTCCCTTGTCCATCATCTCGGACAGAGGAGCTCAATTCACCTCTCAATTTTGGAGATCTTTTCAGAAGGGATTGAGTACGAAAGTACATCTGAGCACAACTTTTCACTCTCAAATAAATGGACAGGTAGAGTGCACCATTCAGACTTTAGAGGATATGTTGAGAGCGTGTGTTATTGATTTCAAAGGAAATTACGATGATTATCTACCCTTGATTGAATTCATGTACAACAATAGTTACCATGCCAACATTCAGATGACCCCTTATGAGACATTATACGGGAGGAGATATAAATCACCGATTGGCTGGTTTGAGGTTGAGAAGCTGAGTTGATTGGGCCTGATCCTGTTCACCAGTCTATACAGAATGTGAAGTTTATCAGAGAAAGGTTGAAGACAGCATGGAGTCTCCAGAAATTTATATAGATTGTAGGAGAAGAGACATGGAGTTTGAGGTGGATGATTGGGTGTACTTGAAGGTGTCACCCATGAAGGGTTTCATGAGGTTTGGCAAGAAGGGAAAGTTGAGTACATGCTAAATTGATCCACACTAGATTGTGAAGAGGATTGGGAAGGTTGCTTATGAGATAGACTTGCCTTCCGAGCTAGATGGAGTTCATCCGGTATTTCATATTTCAATGCTAAAGAAGTGTTTGGTAGATCCTGCCTTAGAAATTCCTATTGGGAGTATGAGAGTAAAGAATAACTTGTCCTATAAGGAAATTCTATTCCAAATCCTTGATTGACAAGTTCGTAAGCTGAGGAATAAAGACATAGCCATCGTCAAAGTTTTATGGAGGAACCAATTAGTTGAGAATCTACATGGGAAGCTGAGGAAGCGATGAAACTCAAATTCTTGCACCTACTTGTGCTGAATGATGATGATGTTGAAGGTAATATCCCTATCCTTAATGCTATTGAAATTCCTTTCTTGAATTGATGTACTAATTCCATTGTTGAATCTAAGATAAAGATGTAAAAGGTGACAAATAGTTGAGAGTTCGAGAGTTCTCGAGTGAGGGGTGAGATGAGTTTTGAGTCTACTCATGCTTTATTCTACCTTTACTCATCATTTGAAGATGAATGATCCCAAGGGTGAGATGAAGTAACACCCTATAAAATTAGTAAAATTCCCCTAAAACGTAATCGTGCGCATAACACATCTTCCATAGCTCCAATGGAAAATTCGAGATCGGATTTGCGATCAGCGCAAAAATTTGAGTGGGAAAATGGTTTTGGCTCGATTTTAGAGCAAGCAGGTCAAAAAATATTTTCACTAATTTCACCAGAAACAGTGTCTATCTCTCCCCTGGCGCGACTCGGAAGGGGTGCGGAGTAACACTTGGTTGAAGGGAATTGAAAGTTTCAGAAAATTCACGAAATGCACTGGTCCACACCCCATGGCGCGTCATGGACTAGTGTATGAATTTTTATAAATTTTTTTTTAATTTTGGAAGGGCCTTTTGGACATTCTCCACCCTAACCTAAGTCCTAAAACATATTTTAAAAGTCATTTATAAAGATTGAGGGTTCCAAAAACCTAATTTTTCTTTAAGTTCTACACAAGAATACTTTGAGAGGGGAGATAAGAAAGTTTTGAGGATTGAGGGTTTGAGTCCAAGTTCTTGAAGAAAAGTTGGTAATTTGTCATCACAGGTATGTAAGGGTTACCCAAAAGGTGAGATTGTTCTCCCATGTGCCCCCATGATAGAATTAGTTTGACGACTGATAGGTGATGGGTTTATATCATGATTTCTTGCATGCTATCTTGAAAATTACTATTATTTAATATGCATTTCGTAAGTTGATGGACATCATAACTTTAATTATCTGTTTAACTTATTTATTAAGCTATAGTGTATACTATGCATGTTTAGTTGTTGAAGAATCCATGAATCAAGCTAGAGGTTGATGTCTAGAGCTTGGATTTCATATGTATGCATGATTGTTGTTGTCTGGGTCTTGATTTAAGTGAGTACTTATTATAATATTGTTGGAATTGATGGAGTGTGGCCCTTAGAGTTTTTATGAGGTCACAATTGAGTTCTAAAGAATGAGCATAATATCCCCGAGTTGAGAGATGATGAGATTAGATTATGCCTTTGTACAAAAGACACTAAATGATGAGAAAACCTTAATGTTGATGTTTATGAGCATGTTGAGTCCTGAGAGGAGTATTGAGCACCAAAAATGAGTAAGAGTAAGTCTCACTCGCATTCATTAACCATGTAGGCAACGTAGAAGAGGATTGGACCATGAGAAATGGATATTTTCTTAGTCCTAAAAGAGGACTTGATGTTATTGTAAACCCTATGATATATGTCCTTTCACCCTGGCAAGGTACTGGCAGATGCTGCAACAATATCGCTTCGTTATACCATTACCGGCTTATAGGTGATGCTTGTAGGTATAAGAAACTCCCATATACGTTCCCTGATGATAGTACTCTGATGTTGATGTAATAGTATGAATCTTGATGGATGGTGATGTGATATAAACCTAATCTTTATCTTGAGTTGAGGTTGAAAAACCATTGAGCTGAGGTCATACTATATTGTCTTGTCTTTACTGTTTATTTTAGCCCATTTTACATAAAACAAATTCATGTACTAACGACCCTTTGGCATTATAGCATTTTATAATGCAGATTCAGTAGACAGAGGACTTCAGCAGACTAATCATTGATGTTCAGAGCTTCTTGATTTGAGGTCGTGGTGAGTCTTCCCCTGCATTGGAAGGATGGTTATTTCTTTAGTTTTATTGAGCTATTTTTCTTTGATTGTGGTAGCCACAGACTACATGGTACATACTTAGATAGTAGTTATAGAGGCTTCATAGACGTAGATGGATGACGATTGATGTTGGGGTTCCTTTCCCCCCTATTATTCTACTTTTAAACTAAGTTTGTTTCCTTAATCTTGCTTCATATGATGGATGTTGACGATGAGTCTGATATCCCACTAGTAGCTAGAATATTTCTTTAATATCTTTCATAAATAAATTGATTAAACGAATGCGATGAGATTAGGTAGTTCGCTTGGGGGCTAGTAATAGTCTCTCAGTGCCAGTTAAGCCTAAGGTACCCTCCCGGGGCGTGACATGTAATCTCACACTTTTATGTTATGTCAATTTGATAATTTGTGGATTGTAATTCGTAGCTTATATTTGTTATAAATATGCTCTTTAATTAAATAATCTTATTAATTATATATTTGAATAAATTTAAATTATTTTTTAAAATTTTAGAAATACTTTAATAACGGCAAGTAAAACTCAAAACACTTTAGACATAATAGACATCATTATATTATAAAAATCATAATGTTATAGTTATTACACCAATTTGATAATTTTGTTTATTTTAATATGACCTCTAATCAAATAATTATCATGATTAGGATTTAACTAGAACGCAAGTTAGTTCCAACTAAATCTTATATATAAATAATATATTTTGACTTAATTTATAAATAATTTTTAATTGTATCATGATTATTTTAATCTTTGAATATATTATTTCAAATTAGAATTTAAAATTTTGAATTATTCAAAAAGTTCTATAACCCATTGATTTTTGTAACTCAAAGAAAATTGTAATCAAAATCAAATCAATATTGTTAAATAGTTAAGTATATGAATTTTAACGTTTTGATGATTAAAATACTAAGTCAAGGACCTGGTAGACCGTTAGACTGATTTGCTGAGTTGAACATGGGATACAGTTGGTTAAAAAAGCCACTGGTTAGTGAAACATCCATCATAATTATACTGAAGGACAGTGGTCCATGCACTGTACCGAGTGCTATATAAAAGGAGCTTGTCCAAGGAATAATTTTAAGTTTTCAAGCATAATATACAACTGAATATTCTTGTGCTAAAAAACTCTCTCTTGGATTCTTGTCTAAGAAGATACACCTGCTGCAGATGAGGGACCTGATAGAAGGCTTCTATAGTTTCCTTGTTTTTAGTTGTTGTATTGGTTAGCAAAGTGTAAGATTACTCCTATTCTATAAAGGAACGTGGTCTATTATTGATTACTATTTTGTATGTTGAACGCCTTGTACATAGTATGTAAGTCTTAAGGTGTGATTGCGCTTTAGTCTAGCTTCATTAAGGTGTGAGAGTATAGACTAAGGTGTGCTTTTGTTGCTCATTTCTTGTACTTAGGTAACAAGTAGGGATGGTGCGAAAGTAAGAGAAATAGTTGTGTGTTGTATTTCTTTACTTTGTTAATTAGTAGATCTGGTTTTTGAAAATACTGTTGAGACAGGTCATAGTTATTCCTCCCTTGAGCAAGGAGTTTTTCTACATAAAATCTTAGCATATTTGTTCTCTATTGTTTACATTCTTCTAGTTATCTGTTTATAGTGTTTAGAGGGACCAAATCCCTTACTGAATTTGCAGCATGTTAACTCATCAAGTGGTATTAAAGCAGGTATCTCTATAAGGTGCACACCTAGAGATTTTCAGTGAATTTGGCTTTTCCACTTAACTTAGAAGTAGGACAATCATCCACAAGGCCCCCAAGATTCAATGGCAAGTTTTATGGATGGTGGAAAGGTTGTATGCACGACTTTCTAATGGTGGAAGATAGTGAACTATGGTACATTGTTCTTGATGGACCATACATTGCTAAGACTGAGAAGAAAGAGGGGGAAACAACTAAGCAAGTTCCCAAGACTTGGCAATAATACAATGAAGCTGATTGGAAAAAGATAGGGAAAAACTACAAAGCTAAGAAGTTTATAGTGTGCAGAATAGGAGCTGAGGATTATAATTGAATATCTGCTTGTTAGTCTACCAAGGAGATTTAGGATGCCTAAGGGATGCACATTAAGGAACGGAACAGGTGAACGAGTCTAAAGTCGACATGCTAACCTCTTAGTATGAAAACTTTATCATGATGGAAGGGGAATCCATACACGACATGGAGAACATGTTCTCATCTCTAACCAATGATCTGAAGTGTTTGGTAGAACTTATCAATCAAAGTAAACAAGTGAAAAAGATCCTTAGAGTACTTCCCAACTCATGGGAACGTAAAATTGATGCTATCACCGAGTCAAAGAACCTGATGATTACGACCATGGATGTGCTCATTGGAATACTCCAAAGTCATGTGTTTTCATGACCAAGCCTAGGCCCTACACATGACACAGTAAATGGGGTCCCAAAGGGGCCCTAAACAAGCCTCTTAACATAACATTTACACATAGTTGATCGCGGAAGCAATTAAACAAAACTAAGAAAATAGAAGTAAGGACTAAGGGAAGTCTTTCATAGCATAAATCCTAAAAGAGTCAAAGGTCAAGAATAATTACATCATTAGTTCCAAAAAAACCTCTAAACATAGACTTGAGCGGGGGCCAAGACACTTTCCGGACTCACCCCCATAGTATAAAAAGTTCAAGACTAGGAAATGACAAAGGCAAGAATAACATAGCTAACATCCCCAAACTTTGAGGATCTACCAATAGTTTAACTTCAAGGTATCACAACTAGCTGCATGGAGGATGATCGTGAGGAGCTCCGGTTCCTACATGGTAACATCATGTAGGCATAGAGTATGTATTAGTATGTTTGAATGTACTAAGTATGTAGGATGCAACGCAACAAGAGATAAACAACATAATCAAAATGATTAATTTTAGGCAATGTATGAGCACAAAAACAATATGGTATGCGTGAATGATGCTTGAAGTAAATGATGCTTATATAGAACATATTACATATGTAGGAAAAGACCATCTTTATAGACCAATAAAATTAGTACTTGGAATCTAAGGTATGACCATCCCTTGGGAAGTGATTGAGGAATTTACCCCTCAATTGGTAGATGAGCTTGACCACCACCCATCAAAATGATTGTGTGAATATACCCCCCAATTGGTGGAGCTTGACCACCCCCATCAAAGTGATTGAGTGAATCTACCCCTCAATTGGTAGATGAGCTTGACCATTCCCCTTCAAAGTGATTAGGGAATATACCCCCTAATTGGTAGATGGGCATACACCCCCCATCAAAATGATTGAGGCATAACACCTCCTCAACTAGGTGTGGTCAATTTACAATAATATAGATACTTTTCAAGAAAACAGCATATAAATACATTAATTTCATCATCATAAAGTCACTTAACTCATAAGCCATGCAATAGACCTTCAATAGTTCAATAAATCATAACCGGATATTTTATAAAATACTTGGCACGTGTGTAATGCTAGTACAAAATCATGCAATTCAAGAGTGAAATCATGTGAGAAAAATCAATGTAAAACCACCCTCTACCACTTGGTAATACCCTTATGCAAGATACATCAGAACCCCTCATCAAATCACATAATAAGTCATAGATTCATAGCTCAAAACATATTTAAACAATCACACTTTTATCAAACCCCAACATAATTTATACCCAAATTCATAATTAGTAAGGCCCGTAAATAAATCAACTTAGAAACATACAATTTATGTAAAAAGGAAGGTTGGGAACCATGGGTTAAAAGGCCCCAACGGTTGAAACCTATATACCTCAACTTTGGAGATTTCCTTGATGAAAGATTTGAATGAGAACTTGAAGCTTGAATGAAATTCTTAGATCTAGAATGTGATTGGGATATTGGAATTTGGGTGAAATGTTTTGCCTATGTGTAAGAGAGGGTTTAAGGGAATGCCTTCTATGATATGAGGTTTAAAAATGACTAAGTATAAGTCTTTTTACGCATAGGAAGGCTTAGGCCCAAGACCTCAAAGCCTTGGACCAAAAAAGAAAATCTGGCAACAAAATATACATCTCTACAATGGCTCCACATCGTGGAGGGAACGCGCAACCTCACTGAAAAGTGAAATTTTTGGAAAACAAAATATTGATAAGATTGCTCTAAAATTGGGGTAGACCTATTTCCCACTCAATAATGTCCCCTGATCATGAATATGAAGTCAGATTTTTGATATCGTACACGAATTTTGAGATATATGAAAATTATGATTATGGGCACTTTCGAGGCACATTTTTGAGTACTTTTTGGGGTCATTTCAATTAGTTGACAAGAATCATGATATAGCTAAGAGAGAAGAAAAGAAAGATAAGACTCTGGAACTATAAACAACTCAATTTGATGAGGAGATTGAAGGTGTAGATATGACCTATCTTGCAAAAAGAATAAAAAAATTCATCAAGAAAAATCTTAAATTTGTAACGAAAGGAAATTTGCGTAGATCTCAAAGCAATGCAGAACTATGTCATAGATTTGGGAAATCAGGACATTTCATTAGAGTGTGTCCTCGTGGAAAAGGTGATCATAAAGATGGCTCAAGATTTGTCAAGGACAAAATGAGGGACCAGATTCCAGACAAAGTAAGAAAGAAGACAGTTGCTGGTCAGATTCTGATGAAGGCTTTGGGGGTCTGGGTAAACTCCTCCAGTGATTCTAATAACGAAGAACCACCGGAGGACTCCTCCACGCTTGTTGTAAATGATAATGATGAAATCTTTGACGACTTGTTCGCATTTATGGCTCCATCAGATAATGAGGAAGAAGAAGAAGGTGAATAGGTAACATTGCTGGATTTGAAAGAGAATTTAAATCTTTACTCTACAAAAAAGTTAAAGAAACTACCATATGTTCTTATTGACTCCATTTGTGAACTGACTGTTGAAAAGGACATGTTAAACAATAGTGTGGATGTATCATATGATGAAAAGTTATTTTTACAAGTCAACTGTCTAATCTTGAAGTTAAGGTGGTGGCTCTAACTAAAAAGGATGAACTTCTAAAATTCATGGAGACTGATGATAAGTCTGATGGTAAGTTAAAAATAAAAATAAGTGAAAATGAACTAGCCTTAGAAGAGAAACTGAAGGAAGCTAAGTTGATATTGAATCTAGCCCTAGGAAGAAATGTTGTGATGGATAAAGACATGTGAAAGGTTAACAAGGACTTGAATATGTCCATGAAGTGGACCGCATCTTCCAAACTGTTGGGCAATATGTCTAGCAACTGGGGTCATGAAGAGAGAGGTCTAGAATATGTCAATAAGATTGATCCTCCATATAATCCCCACAACAAATATTTGCCCAATGCTGATAATCTGTTATGTTTACATTGTGGGAGAAATGGTCATCTGAAAGGCAACTGTGAAGTTCTCAAGAGAACTCTGAAAAAACAATAGTCTGATTACTCAAAAAGACGAAGTATGAATGAGGGACCAGGTCCTCAGTCAAAACTAAGTAGTATACCTCTGCCTACCTAGACCATGATGTTTGTGATTAGGCCACTTTCTCATTACTGGGAGCTCAGATTAAAGTGGGATCCAAAACTAACAAGTGATTGCTTGCAGGAACAGTCCAAAGGTATCAGTCAGTGCTGGTTTATGGATAGTAGATACTCAAATCACATGACTGCAAGGACTAAAAACTTCCTTTCTATAATGAAAATGGAAGGTGGCAGTGTGCTATTTGGTGATGGTAAGAAAGGGTACATCATGGGCCTAGGAAAGATCAGTAAGTACTTTGAGAAAGATATAGAAGATATCTACTATGTTAAAGGATTGAAGTACAATCTTCTTAGTGTTTCTCAAATCTGTGACAAAGGTAATGAGGTCAAATTCCTATCAGACAAGTGTACTGCTACAAACTTGTCTACTGGTGAAGTGATTCTCACAACAAAAAGGTGCAGAAACATGTATATAGCAGATCTCAGGACCACAAAGGAGGATAATCTCATATGTCTCAAGGTCCAAGATGATTCAAGTGACTTGTGGCACAGAAGACTTGGTCATGCCATCCTTTTCCTGCTGAATAAGCTAGCATCCAAGGACTTGGTTCATGGTTTGCAAAGATGAATTTCAATAACTCAAAAGTATGTGATGTATGTGCAAAAGGAAAGCAATCAAAGAACTCCTTCAAGTCTAAAAATTAGGTAAGTACCACCAAACCTATTGAACTTATTCATATTCATCTTTGTGGTCCTGTGAAGGTTCAAAGTCGTGATGAGAAGAAATACATTATGGTTGTGGTGGATGACTACTCAATATATATTTGGGTAAGGTTTCTGAGGTCAAAGGATGAAGCTGCAGAGTTGCTGATCAACCTCATCGAAAAAGTTGAAAATTAATTTGGAAGCAATGTTGCAGGGATCAGGTCTGATCATGATACTGAGTTTAAAACTTCAAAGCTGGATGGTTTCTGTGTGGATCAAGGTATTCACCATAATTTTTAGCTCCTCGAACTCCTCAGCAAAATGAAGTTGTTGAGAGGAAAAATAGAACATTGGTGGAAATTAGGAGGACCATGCCGATTGAGTTCGAACTAGGCAAAAACTTTTGGGCTGAGGCTATCAATACTGCCTGTTATGTTACAAACAGGCATCTCATTAGGTCTCTTAAGCACAAGACTCCTTATGAACTCTTGTTTGGAAGAAAACCAGTATTAGTCACTTGAGGGTTTTTGGATGCAAATGGTTCATACTTAAAAATGGGACGAAGGAAGTCTGTAGCAAGGACCTCTAGATGGAAACATCAATCAGCTCATCCTATGGATAATCCAATCTTCCCTTTGGACTCTGGGATTCAGACCAGATCCAAGACAAGAAATTTGATGTCATGTGGTACCTTTATGTCCTCCATATAACCTAAAAGTGTTAAATAAGCTCTCAAGGATTCAAATTGGGTAAACTCTATGCAGGAAAAATTGCTTTAGTTTGAGAGAAGTAAGGTGTGGCATCTTGTTCCTAAGCCTTTAGATAGAACTGTGATAGGGACCAGATGGGTGCTTAGGAAAAATCTGGATAAAAATGGCAGTATCAAAAGAAGCAAATCCAGACTGGTAGTGCAAGGTTTCAATCAAGAAGAAGGGATTGATTATAATGAGACATTTGCTCCAGTAACTAGAATGGAAGCTATCAGAATTTTGATTGCCTTTGCCACCCACATTGAATTCAAACTATTCTAGATGGATGTGAAGAGTGCCTTATTAAATAGTAACCTTAAAGAAGAGGTCTTTGTAATGCGACCACCTAGTTTTGAAAATATTGAATTTCCAGACCATGTCATGAAACTGGATAAGGCATTGTATGGGTTGAAGGAGGCTCCTGGGGCCTGGTATGAGAGGTTGTTTGGTTTTTGCCTTAGTCATGGATAAAAAAGAGGTAAAATCAACAACACATTATTTTTTTAGAGGAAAGAATTTGCTAATTATGCAAGTGTATGTTGATGACATCATCTTTGGAGCCACTACAAAATTTCTTTGCCATGATTTTGGGGACCTGATGTGCAGTGAGTTTGAAATGAGTATGATGGGTGGGCTTAACTTATTTCTTTGATTGTAGATCAAATAGACCCCTGCTGGTACTTTTATCAATCAAGAAAAGTACATCAGGGACCTGCTTAAGAAGTATCATCTAATTGATGCTAAGCCAATTGACACTCCAATGGGGACAAGTGCTAAATCATATGCTGATAAAGCTAGTAACTTGGTAAATGCTACTATGTGTAGAGGGATCATTGGGTCACTGCTGTATTTGACTGCCAGTAGACCTGACATAGTTTTCAGTGTTGGGATGTGTGCTAAGTTCCAATCTTGTCCAAAGGAATCACACTTGAAGGCTGCTAAAAGGATTCTCATATATCTCAAGGGAACTGAATGCTTAGCACCTATTATCCTGCTGGTGATTGTTTTGATCTTTTAGGGTATGCTGATTCTTATTTTTCTAGGTACCTAGTTCATAGAAAAAGCACTTCTGGCATGCCCCACTTCCTTATTTCATTAATTTGTCTTGGTACAAAGAAGTAAAATTCAGTGACACTTTCTACTGCTGAAGCAGAGTTTGTAGCTACTGCTGCTTGTTGCTCGCAAGTATAGTGGATCATGCAGCAACTTGAATATTTTAGAGTATTGACGGTCACAATTCCCCCCATATATGACAATACTAGTTCTTTGAACATGCGCTAAGAATCCTATTCATCATTAAAGAACAAAGCACATTATTGTATGGTATCACTTTCTTAGGGACTAGCTTGAGAAGGGGAACATATGCATGAAGTTTTGCAGTACTGGGGATCAGATTACTGACATCTTTACTAAACCTCTTTGTAAGGACCAGTGTGAAAGAAATAGGCTGAAACTAGGGCTGATCAAGCAGAAGCATGAAGGGTCTAATTGATTGTAAACTTCTCAACATATTTGGCTAGGAATGCTAGAGCAGGTATCTAAGAAATTATTCACAATAAGTTAAATGCCTTTATGTACTTTGCAGGTTTGCAGAAGGTGACTTTTTGATAGGACTTAAAGATTAGAACTGGATGAGTTTCACCCAAGGACATGACTCACTACTAGGTTGGTATTCTTTTCATGGTCTTTTACATGCACTAATATGGATGCGCAGGACCTATCATGTCGATTTAGCTTTTGTGTACCGACATTATTTCATCCCGGCACCTAAAGAGTTACAACCAATCAGGGACCAGACACTTCTTTTCCTTCCCTTTAATAATGGTTTTCATCCGCCATTTTGTTCTCCCTATTTTCAAAGTTTATCAGAACCTTGTACTGTCTTTTTCTTGTCTTCTTTCCTTCCTTATGATAAAAGTTCCATCATGTATGGAAGCCCTAAAAATTCTTCTTCACCAATGGGGAACGAAAACGAGTCTATTCCCTTCCCTAACATTAATACACCTCCGTCAACTCTAGTTCATGTCCTAGTAAAACCTGAAGAGTTGCATCCTTTGACTCAAACACTCTCAGCTTCCTCACCAACTGTCTGACTTCCTTCTACATCTGCATCTATGGAGATCAAACCCTCCAGTGCTATGCCCAATGAAAATCTAGTAGAACCTGTACAAAGTGGTAGTGATGAACATGGAAACTACTCCGCACTAGGACCTACCTCTTTCTTACTCTTTGAGAAGCATTTTGAGAGAGACCTGAATTAGGAAAAGCGCACGAAGTCTAACATTTTGGCTAAAGGAACAGAATGGGTTGCGAAGGAAATGTTGGGCCTCAAGGAACATAAGCATACTGTCAGGGATGAACCTACTTCCCCTGATCTCACCCTAGCACTGGGTTGTCACGATCCAAGCCTAGGGCCTAGACATGACATGGCACAAGGGGAATCCAAAGGGACACCAAGCAAGCCTCTTAGAACATCATTACACATACTTGGTCATGAAAAAAAAAAGAAACAACATAAAAGAGTAAGAATACGGGGGAACAGTACTAAGCGAAAAGCTTGTACAACACCATAATCAAGAGACAAGAGTCAAGCTAATATCATACACATCAACAACAATACAGTAAAGGCTTTTAACATAGATGCATAACATGTCCAACAAACACCTCTAATACATAGAGAAGAGTGAGGGCCAAGACAAAGAAACCGGGATCACCCTCATAATCAAAATAGAAAATAAAGGAGAGTGTCTCAATACATAAATAGGAGCAACATAGACTAAGGCCCCTAAAGAGGAAGACTCACCAGAAGCTTTAGTAGGATCAATCTAGCCACAAGAAGGAGGAGGATGATCAACTTGAGCACCGGTCCCTACATGGTGATATCATGTAGGCAAGAATATGCATTAGTACATTTGAATGTACTAAGTATGTAGGATGCAATGCCACAAGAATTAGACATCATAGTCAAAATGCATAATAATAGGCAATAGACATAATATAACAACATGGCATGTATGGTCCATGCATAAGTAGCTCATGCTCATATAAGTATCATATTGTGTAGAAGAAACCAAGCTAGATTTTCAAGGTACATATCCCTTGGTGGTTGGTGATGGTCCCACCCCATTACCCCAGTGGTGTGATATCCCCTTGCAATTAGTCAAACAAATCATCAATCCTTGGAAGAGGATACCTATTCTTGATGGTGACCCTATTGAGTTGCTGGTAGTCAATGTACATCCTAAGTGACCCATTCTTCTTTATTACAAACAACACTGGGGCATCCCAAGGTGATTGGCTAGGTCTAATAAATCTGTTTTCCAACAAATTTTTTAATTGTTCTTTTAACTCCTTCAACTCTATCAGGGCCATAAAGTAAAGGGGAATGGAGATAGGTTGAGTATCGAGAAGGAGATCTATGCCAAAATATATCTCCCTTTCAGGTGGGACACCGGGAAGGTCATTTGGGAAGACATCAAGAAACTCGTTTACAATCGGAAGCGACTCAATAGAAGGGGCTTTAGACTCCACATCTTTAACCCTCACAAGATCATAAATACACCCCTTAGAGATCAACTTGCGAGATTTAATGCATGAAATGAATCTACCCTTGACCACTACATCTTGACTTTCCCAGTCAAGGACGGGTTCATGAGGGAATTGAAACTTGACCCTATAGGTTCTACAATCAATAGAAACATAGTAGACATGCAACAAATCCATTCCAAGAATTACATCAAAAATCAACCATGTATAATTCAACAAGATCACAAGGCAATAACTTATGCTAAATGCAAATAGGACAACTCCTATAAACTTTCCTAGAAACAATAAAGGCACCAATAGGAGTATACACTTCATATGACTCATGTAACAACTTGGGGTCAACATGAAACGTTTTAGCAACAAAAGGGGTAACAAAGGAAAGAGTGGCACCCAAATCAATCAAAGCATATACATCAAAGTCAAAGATTTTAAACATATCGGTAACAACATCAAGAATCTCACCAACCCATTGCCTTCCATGTAGTGCATAAAACCGGTTGTGCCTCAGGGCACAAACTTGAGGACCACCGCTACCCAATGAGACTGCATTTGTGCCCCGGTACTTACTACGTTTTCTTGGACAATCTATCTTCTTGTGACCAAGCTCCCCACATTCATAGCGTGCATTAGAACCTTTCAAACAAAGGCCTCCATGGATCCTTCCACATTTAGGGCACACATCAATAGGAGCCACCCACCAGTACTTTGAGGCCTAGGAAAGTCATTGGCAAACCCCCTATTAGTAGTATGAGATAGCCCTTGGCCTTGATGAAGTTTAGCACCCTTTTGGAATTCACCCTCAAATCAAGCCCTCTTGTCCTCAAGCCCCCTTCTCTTCCTCAATTTCTCCTCCTCCACTTGCTCGGCATAGGTCATCAACCAAGACAAGTCCATGCCACTAATTAGCATTGCGGACCAGCATTGTTTACTTACCAAGTTGGAGACCCCCATCACGAACTTATTCATCCTAGATCTAGGATCGACCACCAAATGAGGAGAATACTTTGAAAGTTTATTAAACTTGAGGGCATACTCCCTCACAATCATAGCACCTTGTTTCAAGTTCATAAACTCTACCAACTTTGCTTCCCTATGCTCAAGAGAGAAAAATCGATGAAGGAAAGCCAATTTGAACTCTTCCCAAAGCACCACCTTACCAGTTCCCTTTTTCAACCTTCCATTGATCATACCATATTTTTGCTACCCCTTTGAGTTAGTACACCGCCAACTCCACCTTTTCATTCGGCCCAACAGCCATGATATTCAAAATCTTGTAGACCTCATCAACGAACTCTTGTGGATCTTCATCCATCTTTTACCCATAGAGAACCGGAGGATTCATCCTTATGAAGTCCCTTACCCTAGCTCCCGGGCAATTAGCATGAGGGGCTTGGGCTCCTTGATTGACTTAGATGGCCACCACTTGGGCAAGCATAGTAAGAGCATCCTGGAGTTCATTGGTAGGTTGGTCCTCGAGAGTTTGGGCCCATCTATCTCTAGTGTTTGGCATAATCTAGCATAGAAAAAATAATCATTAGGGGGAAAAACTCACTACAATTCTATAACATGACATAGAACACGAAGAAGGGAAATATTTCCTAAAATATTTTATAGCCTTCTACTCATAGTCATGGCGCACTTCACAACCATGAATAGGACTCTAATCGATGCAGTGCATTGGACTCCTAGGATCTATCAACCTAGTGCTCTAACACAAAGTTTGTGCGACCAATTTCTAGGGTTCTAAATGCGAAACGGCATAAGAGGAACCCAAAGGGACCCCAAGCAAGACCCTTAGAATATTATTACACATCATTGATTGCGGAAGCAATAGAAACAACACAAAAGAGTAAAAATAAGGGGCAACGAGACTAAGAAAAAAACATGCACAACACCATAATCAAGAGACAAGAGTCAAGCTCACCCCATACACATCAAGAACAATATAGTCAAGGCTTTTAATATAGATACATAACATGTTCAACAAATACCTGTAATACATAGATAAGAGTGGGGGCAAAGACGAAGCAATCATGCTCACCCTCATAGTCAAAAAAGATAATAAAGAAGAGTGTCTTAATACATTAATAGGAGCAAGATAAACTAAGGTCCTCGAAGTGGAGGACTCACCACAAGCTTTAGTAGTATCGATTTAGCCACGTGTAAGAGGAGAATGATCAACTTGAGCAGCGTTCACTACATGGTGATGTCATTTATGTAAAAGTATACGTTAGTACATTTGAATATACTAAGTATGTAGGATGCAATGCCACAAGAATTAGACATCATAGTCAAACTAATAGGCAATATACATAAATAATATAACAAGATGCCATGTATGGTCAATGCATAAGCAAAACATGATTAAGTAGCTCATACTAATATAAGATATCATATGTGTAGAAGAGGCTAAACTAGATATTCAAGGTACAAACCCCTTGGTGGTTAGTGATAGTCCTACCCCCATCACCCCGGTGGTGTGATACAAACCCCTAACATGGTTGATGATAATCACACCTTATCACTACGATGGCAAAGTACAAACCCCTCACATGATTGATGAGTATAAATCCCCACCTTAGTTACCCGGGATCTTGTAACCCCAGATCGGATATGTTCTAATCCAATAATTTATATAAAAAATATCGTCTACATAAGGTCATTTAATCATCACATAATCAATCATATCATATCGTATACTTTGGACCTTCAACTTCTCGAGAAACCACATCCGGACATTTTATCAAACACTTGGAGGGTGTGTAATGCTTGTATAAAACTATGAAGTATAGAGATGAAATCATGCAAGAAAATTCATTGCAAAACCATCAATCAACACCTTGCAACAGCCTCAAGCAATACACATCAAAACCCCTTATCAAATCTTACGATAGATCCAAGTTTGGTAGCTCAAACATAGCATAAAAGTCACAACTTTACTTAGCTTTAACATAGAGTACAATGAATTTCATAATGTGCAATACCCATTTATAAATCAACTTTAATTCATTCAATTTGAGTAAAAGGGGGCTTGAGTATCATGGGTGAAAGGAACCCATGAAAGAAACCCATATACCTTAGCTTAGAGATGAACTTGGTAAAGATTGGAGATGGAAACTTGAAGCTTGAAGAAGGACCTTGAAGGAAAATCATAGCTTAGGATGAGAATTTGGGACTTGAATTTGAGAGTGAAAATATGGCTAAGTGTTTGAGTAAGTGTTGGAAAATGTTTAGGATGATATAAGGATGAAATAAAGCTATGTATAGGTAAAAACACATTTGGGAACTTTTAGGCCCAAGACTTAAATGCCTTGGACCACACAGAAAATCACTAGATAGAAAACACACTTCTCAGCATTGCGAAGAGGATGCGAAGACCACTCCGCTACATCTGCGTGCCCTTGGTGCGTTGCGCCTGGGTGCGAATAGCTTACTGGAATTTTCCACTTGAAAAATCATAATTCCCATTCTTTTGCTCTTAAATTGGGGTTAGACCCTTTTTCCCCTAATTTTGACCCCCTGAACAAAAATATGAAGTCAGATTTTGAGATTTTGAGATACATGAAATTTAAAATTTTGAATATTCTAAGGAACATTTTTGGGTACTTTTTGGGGTCGTTTCATGGGTACACCTATTCTTTTATCAAACCACAGTTAGTGAGATCAGGCTAGTAAATGTGATTGAGGATGATGTAGAGTACATAGATGATGAAGTGGACAATATATCACTGACTTGGAGAATGAAGAAACCTGATGCCCTTCCTGTCCTTGTTCCTAAGAAGGACCAGGTCGGGGATGCAAAGGGTAAAGAAGAACTGATTGAGAAGACTAAGGTGCTTGCAAGAACCTATACTACCATGGCCACAGAAAGAAACTGTTGAGTGATGCTATAGCTACTAGTAGACCAAGCATGTACTAAAGAAGAGACAGAGGAATACAGTTATGGAGGAAGACATATTTGAGAACCAGGTTGTAAATGTTGAAGAAGAAAAAGAAGTTAGCTGGACTGAGTTTGAGCAAGACTTGGTTAGGCCTAGATCACTATCTGAGGTAACCAAGCCATCCTCTCAGGGACTTGAAACTACAAAGGACATTAACACCAAAAATAAGGTTACTAGAAAGGGCAAGAGGAGTGACCTTGCTCCCACTCGGAGACTAGGTTCATAAGCAAAAACAAGAAAAGTTGATAAAGTTCTCACTAGGGATGAAAGTATTAGTTTGTTAGAAAAACAAAAGGTTTTCATTTTGAGGGTGTTTAACCCACAACTAAAGATAGCCAAGGCATGAGGGAGTTGGTGGATGTTGGTGAACTACAAGGTTGGGGTCACTTGTTCGAATGGCTTGTTCTATTCTTACATGAGTGAGAAGTTAGAGAATTCTATCTGAATCTGGTGATTCAGAACGATAGTGGGTTTGTTACATTTGTTAGGGACATTTCATTTTGGGTTGCTGAGGAGCTGCTAGGTGATATTCTGAAAGTGAAAAGGATGGGAATCAAGACTATTGTTGACAAATCCCCTACAAAGAACTTCTTGGAGGAGGCTGGGAAACTAAAGAACCTGAATTCCTCAGCCATCTCCAAGAAGCTTCTTAGGGACAATACCAGTTATATTTTGAGTTTGTCAACAAAATCTTGTTGCCCAAAATAGAGAAAAGGACCATATCAACCATAGTAGATTTGTACCTCATGGAAACATTGAGCACTTTGGCAGAAATTATCCTATCAGCATTGATGATGGAGCATATGACTAAAGTGTTTCACATGACTGAAGGAAAGCATGGGTTGGCTTATGGGTACTGCTAAACCATGTGTTTGAATACTACGAGGTGGAATTGAGTAGGGGAACAACATGAACTATCAAGCAGTCCTTGTCCTATAATACTTTAGGTAAATCTGAGTATGGGGAAATGAAGGTTTGGACCAAGAAGTCCCCCATGTCTTACCTGGTAGATCAGAATAAGGCCTTGAAGGGACAAGTACAAGAATTGACTATTGCTTTGTCCTAAAAGGATGTTGACCTTGCTTTACTCAATGATAAACTTGCTCAAGGCACTGGTGAAGGAACTAATTTTGCTGAGATGCTCAAGCTAAAGGAGGAAAATGAGAAGAAGTCTAAAGAGATTAAGTCTCTCACTCAGCAGGTTTTGGAGGCACATCTGGACCATAATGCAATATTGTCTATGCTGATCCAGTCCTTTGGCCCCAAGTCCTCTGGTTCCTAGGTTTTCCAGCTTTGTGTACCCCCTGTTGTCCGTATCTCTGATCTTTGTTTTTGTTGTTTTTAGTCTTACTGTTTATAGCCTAATCTTGAGCATTTCATATTTTTAAATTTGTTGTGAATGTTATGAATTAACTACTAGTTTGGCATGAATTAATCTTTTGTTGTGAATCTCTTGTCTAGTTTCTATTCTTCATTTTCTATGTTTTTGCTCATAATATGCATTCTTAAGTACCTAGTATTTCCTGATTGTGATTATTCTCTCAGTGTACTATTTTGTTTTTAATGATGCCAAAAGGGGGAAGTTTACATTTAGGAGGAACAAGGGTATGCATACATTAAGGAGGGAACAGGTAGGAGGATTCATACTTCATAAGGGGCAGAGTTTCTCATAATCAAAAAGGGGGAAATTGTTAAGTAGTTAAGTATATGGCTTTTAACATTTTGATGATTAACAAACTAAGTCAAGGACTAGGTAGACCATCGAACTAATTTCTGAGTTGAACATGGGATACGATTGGTTCAAAAAGCTGCTGGTTGGTGAAATTTCCATAGCAATTGTACTGAAAGACCAGTGGTCCATTGTAATGACCCAGTGTAATACCCCAAAATTATTTTTGAGATTATAATGGAACCTTCAAACTAAAGATAAGTTCTCTTGCAAATTTTCAAGTCAAGCTCATTTATATTGTTTTAAGACCATCACAGGTCTCCTACATCAAGCCAAGTTCAAAGGAATTTCATTGGCGAAGTCTTTTACAAGTACCGATTGAAGGGTCAAATTTAAATGGAAATATATCTTATCACAAAATGAACTAGGTAGCCCACAACCTACCAAATTAAATCTCTTTGAGTTAACTTTCCAAAACACTTGGTTTCACCTTATTTGGTGTTCGAATGAATAAGTTATGGTCATTTCCATAAGACCCTCCAGTACAGTGTTGCCACACGGGCACCCATACGGGCCGTGTGGCATCTCAGGGGCCGTGTGAGTGACTTTGAACTAGAAATGACAATTTTTGGTCTATGTAACTATGTATGGCAATTGGTATTGGTCGTATGGCCTTCAAGGATGGAGAAAACCCTAAGTGTGGTTCAATCTTGGGGTGGAGAAATTATTTTTCGCTAAGCATGGCACCATGGCTCACCCCACGAACTGTGATGAGGCTCACTGGCCATATGAACATTCTGGGGGTCTCCTAAGGGTGGTTATTTGGCTAAATTTGGCACCATGGCACACCTCATAGACCGTGGTGAGGCTCATGGGCCGTATGGCCAATCATGGAGCTCACTTTGGTGCTCAAAATTTCTAAGTGTTGAGCCAAGTTCCAACTTTCAAAGTTTTTGCTAACTGTGGGTTCACGGGCAAGTTCACGAACCGTGAACCCTCCCTTGAAGTAGTGACATGTAATTTTTCCCTCAGTTTATTAATGGCATTTTCATAATTTTAATTTATTTTAATGACTTTTTTGGACTTCCTATTCTATCTTAAGGTTTCCTAATAACCTAAAAGCCTATTCCTAAATATTCAATTTCATTCTTCACCTTTGAAATTTTCTCTCAAGACACTTTAAACCTCTCTCAAGAAACTCTTGTAGATTGAAGACTTGGGGATTCAAGAAAAGATTTTCCTCCTTCAAATTTCTCTTAAAAACTTCTTCATTGGTCAAGATATGAGAGTTTGATCCTTGATTCCTTTCAATCAAGGTGTCTCAAACTATTTTCAAGTAACTTTTCATGTATTCTTAGCTTATTTAATTTGAGGTTTTGAATATTGGGATTCCTTACATTCAAATAATGTATGAGTTATGTTTATTCTCTGATTTTAAGTTGATTTAAAATATAAAATGATAATTTACATTGGGTTTATGAAATTATGAAGATGCATCTCCCTTTTCAAGGCTTGTCTATGTATGGGTGATTATGTTATGATTTTAAATGTGGATTTAATTATGTTTTCACTCAAATTTTATATTATATGGTTTATTTTAGATTGAATGTCAACTATCCATGTTATTCTAATATCATTCATGATATATGCATTCATGACATGAGATTTTTTTAGAAATTATGAAGTGGGTTAAGCCCAATTAAGATTTATGTTATGATTTTGATAAAGTATTGGTTATGACAAGGAGCTTGTCCAAGGAATAATTGTATGTTTCAAACATAATATACAATTGAATATTCTTGTGCTAAAAATCTCTCTCATGTCTCCTTATTTAAAAAGATACAACTGTTGCAGACGAGGGACCTGATAGAAGGCTTCTATAGTTTCTTTATTTTTAGTTGTTGTATTGGTTAGAAAAGTGTAAGATTACTCATATTTCATAAAGGAATGTGGTCATTGTTGTTGATTACTGTTTTGTATGTTGAACACCTTGTAGACAATGTGTAAATCTCAAGGTGTGTTTATGCTTTAGTCTAACTTCATCAGGGTGTGAGACTGTAGATTAAGGTATGCTTTTGTTTCTCGTTGCTTGTATTTAGGTGCCAAGTAGGGATGGTGGGAAAGTACGAGAAATAGTTGTGTGTGTTATATTTCTTTGCTTTACTCAGTAGTGAGTTTGGTTTTAGAAAATCTTGTTGACACAAGTCATGGTTGTTCCTCCCTTGAGCAAGGAGTTTTTTCACATAAAATCCTTTCGTATTTGTTCTCTACTATTTACTTTCTTCTAGTTATTTGTTTATAGTGTTTAAAGGGACCAGATCCCTTACTGGGCTTACAACATATTAACTCATCAAATATTAATGTTAATAAACAATCAAATATTTTATTCATGATTAAAAATCAATTACTATATATGTTAGGCCTTATTTAAAATAATTATAACACAGAAAAAGAATTAATGTGTTCTTCAAACTTTAAATGAGTTATAAATGTCTCATTAATAATTAATTTTTTATTTAAAATATCTATTTTTTAAAATTACATAATTTTTCTCTTGCAAAAACTTCTGTTGTATAGATTTGGACTTATTATTGAAGAACTAGATATAATTTTATCTACTTGATTATATTTTAATAAAAATTAATTATAATTTTTGGAATTCATGCTTAGTTACTACTATATTCTACTAATCGTGCTACAAAATTATCAAATAAAATTTTAGAGAGTACATTTTAAAAGGTATTCACTA
Organism: Solanum clarkiae; assembly: GCA_011800125.2. NCBI lineage: Eukaryota > Viridiplantae > Streptophyta > Magnoliopsida > Solanales > Solanaceae > Solanum > Solanum clarkiae. The sequence goes on from JAABOM020060567.1 coordinate 46,504, forward strand.
AGAGAATCTAAACATAATTGTGTTCCTTTTTTCCTTTCTATG
>JAABOM020060568.1:0-11772 GCA_011800125.2 Solanum clarkiae
TTAAAATATCCCTCAATCACCACAATTTTCCCGAATGGACAATTGACCTCCATTTAATTAAATTACGGGGTCTAACAATTTCACTAACTGGAGGTTCAATGCAGAACATACCTTCATTATGCATAGTGATCTTCCTTCAGCTAATAGACTTTCTTATATTATATTAAAATGAGTGGAGATTGTTGGATACATTTTAATATTAATTCATTTTTAATATTAAAAAATATGCTTCAATCGCTATTGTGTCATTGGTCTTTGTGCCAATTATATCGTCATTACTATTAGTGGCATGTCTTTATGGTCATTGGCCTTAATTGGTTATAACTTTGGTGGCAAATATGTTACAAGACTGCTGGAGTTGACCAACAACTTCAGTTACACGTTGGGGGTGGTGGTGGGAGGGGGTGGGATGGGGCATTTGTTCCTTCACCATTATTTCCCTTATTACTTTATCACACACCTTGTAACCTATGTAATCTCTAGGTCATTTATCTTCTCTATTAACTATCCCATTTATCTACCTATTCATTGTATGGAAGACTTTCACAACTATAAATAATGATAGTTTTTATTTGTTGTACATAACATATGAGAAGAAAACTTAGAGTGCATGACGTTTGTAAAATACAGAGTTCTTATTAGTTGAAGGGAGATGTTTTTTTGTGGAGCTTGAGACTCAATTCTTGTCCAGAGTTTGTTGAGTTACACACTATTATATCAATTTACTGCAGTGAGCTTGAATCTCCTTAAATAGAGCGAGATATCTGCGCTTCAGCCTAAATGAATTTTTATTCAATTTTGTTATTTTATATCTTTTCAACTGTAATTTATTGTATTTGTGGTATATTACACCAACAATTTTAAGGAGATTCATATTTTTGCTACAATTTAAAAAGTGCGGATATCAAGATATGAGAGTTTAACATCATTCCGCTTCAGTATCACTCTTTTCAAGAGACGGAAGAGAAGAGAATTATGGGTAAAAGTATATTTCTACTTGATCAATTCAAGTGGAGAAAAGGTAAAGCAGAAAAAACTTTTTACCTAATAATTTTTATGAATCAAGTGATATTACTTTTCATGAATACCAAGTGATGCTTAAATTCTAGATATAGTGGGGGTTCATGAAATGAAAAAAAAAAATCATTATAAAATAGTGATTTTTGCAAATTTGAGAAATGATCTAAAAAGAGTATTATAGGTGCATATATTTATTTTGAAATAAATCACATGTTATTTTTTGCATATGATTTGGTGAGTTTTATCTCTAACATGTTATCAAAGAAATGATAAAAATGTTGAGTAGCCATATTGATATGAAATATTTGGTTAAGATAAATTTCATTCTTTGAATAAAAAATACTATAAAACATGTGATAAAAGTTTTCTTGTCAAGTCATATTAATTGAGAAAATTGTGAGAAACATGTTGGTTGTAGTCTTGCTGCTCCTTTGATTCAATTGTATGAAAATAAAGTGACTAATAAAGAAGGAGTTTGCTAGCCTAAAAATATGAAATATGTGACTAACAATTTGACTTGATATTATGTTTGCAATAAAAGTACTTGGCAGATACCAACAAGTAAGATGAGAAAAGTTTGGTGCAATTTGTGGAAAATGAGATAAGTAAATTATCATTTGCTAACTCTACCGTGGAGGTTGAAGTAAAAAAACCTTTTAGCTTCAGCTAGTGAAAAAGTGAATTAGTTTTGTTACATCAAACACTTTATTTGAGAAATTAAATTTTCTCATTTTAATTAAATGGGATGGCACCAATTTTATTGATAGAGTACAAAGTCATTATTGCAACAATAAATTCAAACCCATAAAGATAAAACATAATATTGTGAGATCTTACTGATCAATGGTATATCATTAATATTAATTCTGTTAAATCTTGCCGCTCCATAGTCTAAGGCCTTAGCAAAATAGGGGTCTAAAGCACGTCGAGGGGGATGAAATTGAAGCCTATATAAACCCTGAGTCATAGTGAGGAAACCCAACCTGGTGACTAGAGATCCTATGACCAGGTTCAATGGGAAAAATGAATCATATGATGACTTGTTGTGAAATACATTAAAATTAATTTTATTCAATCCCGATGAAGTGAGTGCATTTATTCTATAATGCTTTGTGAAAGGTTGAGTCTATGAAATCTTAATGAAAATTTATATCTCGTATGAGTGGGGTGTCAGATTTTAGGAGCACCCTTGACAAATTTTACCTATGTGAGTGTGGAAGTAGACCGCTTCCTATGAGAATGAGGCTTATTCTCAAAGACACTCATGAAATCGGGATAGCACAAGGTCGTAATGTGCTGGCTAGTAAAGTTCATGTCAATACCTTGATTATTATGTGTGAACAGTAATATTTTATTTCCCTTAAGCAGTCATAGTTCAAGTCTAAGACTGCTACAACTCTAGAGTAAAAATTACTATTTCGCTAAGTGAAGGTTCAATGCAGAGCACACCTTCATTATGCATAGTGATCTTCCTTCAGCTGATAGACTCTCTTATATAATATGAAAATGAGTGGGAGATTGTTGGATACATTTTAATATTAATTTATTTTTAATATAAAAAATATGCTTCAATTGCTATTGTGCCGTTGGTCTTTGTGCCTGTTAGACTGTCATTACTCATTTGTGGCATGTCTTTATGATCATCGGCCTTAATTGGTTATAACTTTGGTGGCAAATATGTTACAAGACTGTTGGAGTTGACCAACAACTTCATCTGCACGTTGGGGGTGGGGGTGGGGGCATTTGTTGCCTCACCATTATTTCTCTTATTACTCTGTCACTACACCTTGTAACTTATGTAACCTCTAGGTCATTTATCTTCTCTATTAACTACGTCATTATCTATCTATTCATTGCATGGAAGACTTCCACAACTATAAATAATGGTAATCTTTATTTGTTTTGTACATAACATATGAGAAGAAAACTTAGAGTGCATAAAGTTTGTAAAAAAAAAAAGAGTTCTTATTAGTTGAAGGAAGGTGTTCTTTTGTGGAGCTTGAGACTCAACTCTTGTCCAGAGTTTATTGAGTTACACTTTTGGTGATAAGACTGTTGTATCCTGGAGGGGAGAAGTCAAGAAGAGTACTGTTGTACTGGTGAAAACATTTGCTGTAGTGGGCTTGAATCTCCTTAAAGAGAGCGAGATATCCGCGCCTCAGCCTAAAAGAATTATTTTATTCAATTTTGTCATTTTATATTTTTTAACTGTAATTTATTGTATTTGTGATATATTACACCAACAATTTTAAGGACCTAAAATTTCATAAGGCCCTTTTGTATTTCTTTTCGGCACTTGGTTCTTGAACTTCGTCCTGCCAACCCCATCAAAGTGATTCAATATTGGCAAATGGGGTTATGCTTTATTCGTTATAACAATACAATTTTGAGTTTTCTGTAAGCTGCAATGAGAATAAAAAGTACAATGGCAGATGAAGAGCTTCAAGTTGATCTTTGAATATTGTTCATTTGTCCTATATATATTTGATATATTTTTCATTTTACAAGAAATTATTGATTTACAAAGTTAATTAAAACTGGATTTGATACTTTCTTTCTTTATCTTACATAAAATTTGTTTTCTAGTATTGACTCTTCCCACACTAGAATGTTTGTTTGAGAGCCTTTTTTTTTTCTAAAAAAAATGCAAAACCCAATATATTAGCATAATAAATTAAGTATAACTTACAGAAATCCGACATTGAGGGAAAGAAATTTCAATTTATCTCAACCTTTTCCATATTTATAAAAATCCCATAAAAAGATAATTATGCGGATACACTTTATTTTTACAGATATACTTCATTTTTACAGATACACTTAAGACAATTTTACGGATATACTTCATTTTTACAGATACACTTAAGATAATTTTACGGATACACTTCATTTTTACCGATACACTTCACCATACATGATTCATAAGTCATGATTCACTCTAATCAATATCTAATGCGGTGAATCAATCATGTGTTAACTATTTTATTGCAACGAGTCATATTGTATGATCCATTGTTTCAATAAATCAACCCATTAATATGATTCATTGGTGTATCATCCTTGTATCATGCACCCAATGAATCATCAACCTATAACAAATAGAAAAAGTGTCTAAATGAATCATTGTATTCAATCCACACAGTTCTAGTGAATCAACAATATATATGACTTGGTTAATATATATAAATGAATCACCATATTTAATGAATCACCATAAAAAAGTGTGAACAACTCATAGTTTTGAAATAAATCACCATACAAGATACTTACTCTCGATTTTATATATAGATGAATCACCATAAAAAAGTTGTGAACAACTCATAGTTTTGAAATGAATCACCATACAAGATACATACCATACACATGAATCGCTATATTTTTCCTAAACCCATATAGTCCCAATGAATCAATAACATATATGACTCAATTTTATATCCCCATGAATCACCATATCTAATGAGTCACCATAAAAAAAACTAAGGAAGCAAAGAAGTGGTGGAAAGAAAATCAGCATTCTGTCTACAAGAAGGAAAACAAACTATTTTCACTCTTATATCCTTATTCTATTCTCCACAAATGTTGGTTCTTCTTCCTACAATTCCCATTTTCTCTTTGTAAACTTTTTGGATCTGGGTCAATAAATGAATTTGAATCAAATGAATAACTATATAGATAGTAACAAAAGAGTGAAGGAAGAAGTTGAAAATGAAAATAGAAAGGACTTTGTTGATGTTTTGCTTGGGATTTACAAGCAAAACATGGTGAATGACTTTTCTATTGACAGAGATGCCATCAAAGCTCTCATTCTGGTGAGTTCTCTCTCTCTCTCTCTCTCTCTCTCTCTCAAATTTGTATTTGAGTATGCTTGAATTATCTTCCTTTGCATACCCATATGAGGAAAAACTATTCATTTAGGTCTGATAGTCCTAAATCTTTCCAGGCGATTTAGGATGATGGGTTTTATGGGAATGGGGGAGAGTGTATCAGGCGTGGGGAGAGAAAGAAGCGAAAAAGAAATTTTAGTAATTTGTAAAAAAGATAGGGAATATTTAAAAATATTTTAATATAATATGGGATTTCTGTAATTTTTCCATAAATTAATGTCCATCAACCTAAGAATTGGGCCAACTTCTACAATGTATATCTAGTCCAACTAATAAAGCAAAATAAAAAAAACACTTAGCAAAAGACAGATCTAGAAAGATCTACCAGTATTGGAGAGTCCATTCCTTTCCATTCCGATGCTCGTTGATCTACAACGTCTCTCCATTGTTGCGGTGATAGATATCTTAGTGCATGTTCATTCGATGACCTCCTTGATCTCACTCGTCACTCTCATGCTTGGGATTGGATAGATTCCATTAGTGCATCAAAGATCTCACAGATGCCATGGAGTCTTTTCGGTGAAGACTTCTTTAACATATTGTTGCCAAGTGACCAATGATCTCCTTAATTGGTGAAGTTTTCCGTCAAACTTTACTCCTTATTCTGATGGACATACATCCTATCCCAGATTACCCCAATTCAAATAAGTCCTTTTAATCTTGTGACTTCTTTAGTTTCGCCAGTCTCAATTTCATCCAAATTTACTGATAAACAGGTTGAGCCCTAAATGGAGCTAATATCATTGTTAGAACAACAACGTAGGGCTTAATCAAGACAAACAGATTTTTTCTTGTTCCCTCCATGAATTGCTTATTTTCTTTTTTACATTTCTGTTATGCCTAGATTGTTCAGCATCTTCTTGATTCGAACATTTGATACCTGTTGTGCATCTAGTTGTATTAGTGTCTTCCCCTGATCTGGGACTTGTTGTATAGATTGAAAGGTTAAGACTGTTCTTATAACAACCCATCTTGAGATGAGAAGTCCCACATCAGCAAAACACAAGAGAGATGATGGGTATAAAAGTAAAGGACTAGTTTATATACTATGAAATGTATTTTGGGGTGAGCCTAAAGGGACAAATTCGTGATAGGGTAGGCCCAAGAGCGGACACTATTTCACAGTGTTGGATCAGGTCGTTATAGTTGTACCTGCAAAATAAAAAACTAGGTTAGTAAAAAAATATGCGACCTTATTTCCTTCCTTCCATATATGTTGTAACTCCACATCTTTGCCTTTCTGTTGCTTATTTATCTTTTGCACCTTCAGATTAATGTTCCAAGGCCGATATCAATACCTGATAAGCAATTATAGGCCATAAATAAATCCATTTCCAAGACTATTGGTAACCAATCTTGTTAAATACACACTCTCAAACCTTCATTTATAACCTATAACTCATGCATGAGTTAACACTTAAATCATGAGCTACAACATATACAAAATCTCCACTCCAATTCCTTATGCAGAAGCCTGCAACACTAGGCTCATGATTTTCCTTTGATGCTCCATTCGTATTACATTTAAACCAACCTTCCCTAGGTAAATTCCAACATACTAATTTGGGGATAATAATAGATTTGTACTTTCCCAAAGCTTATACCAAATCATACCAGTTGTCAGAGATATTCCTTAGCCAAGGGTATAGAAACCTTGCTAAACTATGTAAACATCTGTTAACTTCCATCATCATGCCATGTAACTGAAATTATCCTCATGCCTAATTTTGTTAATATGAAGCAAGAAACAACATTATATAGAGGTTTCAGTTTACTAGAGCAATCTGCATACCACAATTTATAAATAGTTTCCTTTAGGAGGTAAAAATGACCCTGAATTCTTGCCCCACCTGTAAAAGCTTCCCAAACATGTTTAGCAACAGGACATGTTTCGAAAAGATTCTGGTAGGTTTCATTCACCCTTGGATCATAATTGCAGCACGAAACAACCTCACTTTGACCTATCCTGCTCCAAAACTCATGAATAGAAATTCTTTTTTTCAATATCCTCCACACAAAAAGGGACACTTTAAAGAAATTACTTTATTCCATATATTCTAAAAATACTCTTTTGATGGACCTGAGATTCTTGATGCTTCCCAAGATGATTTAATAGAAACTTTGCCTGAACTTATAATCATTCAGATAAAGTTATCACCCCCCCTCTTCAGATCTAATTTCAATGCCTTTATTAATCTGATCTGCCCCATCTTCAGCCATAACTTGTATGATCCTAACCTCATTCCATTTTTCATCAACCATTACCTCTTCCACATCCTTTTCCATATCATCAGAAGAATAGGTGACTGAAAACAGATAATATAGAGCACCCATTTGTGTTGACTACTATGTTCATAGTTGATTTGCCACCGGATCTCTTGATCAAATAAATCCCTACCATCTATAGTTTATGCCTTTTGCAGTATTTATTCCACATAAAGTTAGACCACATAGTTTTATTGGTTCTAAAACATCTCCATAACTTGGCATAAAGAGATCTTGATACCTCAAATAAGGATCTAAATCCTAGGTCATCCTCCTTTTTAGGCAAACACACCCCTCATACCAGGCCACCTGATGTTTATTTCTTCCCTCTTCCTTAAAGTTTCATAAGAATCTAGCAAAGATTTTATGCAAATCATATATCATACTTAATCATAGATAACTGATAAATATGAACATTTTGCAAGGTGAAATAGTATCACTTCCCATTTCATAGAACCAGCAAGTGTTAGTAGAGTGCTCAATGAAAAAAGACAGTTACTTCTATAGCCAAGCTGACTTGCATTAACTGATATACAACAATTAGTCCCTACGAAAAATCAATGAAATAGATCATCCATCTGTAGCTTCAACAGTTCCACTTTGTCCGTCTCAACATATAAGACCATATTACCAGAATTTTACATGTTTTTTCTTTTGATAAACTGAGCCAATGCTTTGATTTTTTTTTATTAACATACTCTTTGATTGATTTCATGTGATACTATTTGATTAAACATCAAATTTAAGTTAATCGCCAAATAGGAATCAACAAATTCACATTAAAAAGAAAGTTAGCTAAATCCTCCAAGTTGTATTTCCGATAATATGTTACCAAAGCCTTAATAATATACACATTTGAGTAATACAAAATACACTGTATATGTGTATAGTTGCATGAACAAAATCTGGTTAGTTTCTTCTTTTTGTTTTTACTATTTTAGTCCTCAACTACAGAATATATGCACTTTTCACCTCAATAATCAACACAATTTTTCCAACTTGTATTGAAGTTAATCTATGAGCATTACACATGTTACCTTAGCCCCAAGCTTTTTTGCCCTTTCCAATGCTTCTAGACTTTCACTATTTACCCATTAAACCCCATATTTACTGTTTGGGTTGGGTACCGAATCCTAAACAGGTCTGGCACGAAGGTCGCACACGAAAACCCAGTTGAGTTCTCCGGAAAGAAACCCAGTTTAACGTTGTTCATTCACTGAGCTCTTCTACTTCTTTATCAACTCCTCCTTCAAACTTAACTTCGCCATGAAAATTTAACGTTGTTGTTGGCGAAAAATTTAGCAAAATTATTCAAATTGTTGTTGTTGTGATTCTAATTGATGTTCACAAGCACCGAAGTTTTATTTACTTGTGCTGGAGCTTGGTTTCCGATGGTCAATTCTAGGAACGAATTGAATCCAGCTAAGTTTCCCAGTCGAAATTCCTAGAATCTAGTGTTGTTAAAGATTGAGTTTATTATCATCTTGTTGAAAACTCCTCGTAAGTAAAGAGAATTACTGGTCTTCAATTACTAGCAGAGATTCCAGCATTCCGTCAAATTGAGACGAAGAAGATGATGCTTTGCAAATCAGAACTACTCGTCTTTTGCACGTTGGAATTCTTCTTGTAAATCTGACATAAAACCCAATCATTTAGCTGAAAACATACCCAAAAAAAACTATTAATGTTAAATTCAGACTAAAATTTAGCGAATTCATAAATTTCAAATTTATGCTACTGAGGATATACCCTTAAATTACTTTCACTTTTGGTGGAAGGTTTGTTGTAATTAAAAGGCTATATATTAGAGAAGAGCTACTTATATAAGTGGAAAGGATATTGAGAAGAGTGGAGAGAACTTATATTATATTGATCTTGAACTTTTTTGCTCGATTTCAAATGAGGGAGAACACCCCTATTTATACTAGTACAAGGAATGTTCTAGGATCTAACTCCACTAACTAGTATCTAGATAGTTCTTCCCTAGATATTATCATGGACATTTCTAGACTAGAGATTTTATAAGATATTTCTTGACACTTTGACCCTACTACTCATTACAAGATACTTCTAGATAATAGACTATTTATTGGACCAACACTTGCAAGTCCAAAATCAAAAACCAAAGCCCAAATCAAGTTTAGTTTTCAACAACTTCCTTAGGTGCATCAGTATTCCAGCTTTAGATCTAGCAAATTCAATTCCTTGGAAGTACTTTTAACTCTACTTGGTCCTTCATTTTGAATGTCTTTTTCAAGTTTGTCTTTGTTACTTCTATACTCTTGAGATTATCTCCCGTTATTAGCATATCATCAAAATAGATGAGTACAATCACTATCCCATTTTATGCCTTCTCGATGAACAAGGAATGATCTAGCTCACTTTGCTTGAAATGACCTCTCAGTAAAGCTTCAGATAGTTGTGTGTTCCAATGGCTTGATGCCTGTTTTAATCCGTATAGGGATATAATGAGTCTGCATATTGTATTCTCCTCCCGACTCTGAAATCCCCGTGGAAGATCCATATATATCACATCATTTAGATTACCTTATAGAAAGGCATTATAGACATCCATCTGATGTATTTGCTGTTGATTTTGAGCAGCAATAGTAAGGACTTTCTCACAGTTCACATCTTCTCCACAGGAGAAAAAAAAAGTTTCTTGATAATCTATGGCGGCTTGTTGGCTATATCCTTTAGCAACAAATATGGCTTTTAGCCTCTCAACCTCCCCTGTGGATTTGTATGTGTCCTTGTAAATCCAGTTGTAGCCAATTGGCCTTTTTCCTTTAGGAAGATGGACAATTTCCCATGTATTGTTGCTTTCAAGTGCAGCAATTTCTGCGTGCATGGCTTCCATCCACCTAGGATCTGATGCAGCCTCATGAAAGTTTCTTGGTTCAGTGATAGTAGACATGTTTGCTAGCTTGATAGGATGTAGACATGCCTTCATATGAGACGTAGTTGGACAAAGCATAAGAACCTTCCTGAACATTCAAAGGATACAAACTCCTTCATCCATGGAGGTGGTTTTCTATCCCTACTTGATCTCCTTTGTTCTTGATTATTTTGAACAGGTAGAACAAGATTCATATCTTCTAAAGATTGTTCAGTGTTTTCATCCGGTCTACTATACTTAGCTACTGTTCTAGACTGCATGTCATCACTTTGGACGTCATGAACCAATTGTTGGGCAGTTAAAGGTGGGTGTATTCTCCATGATCTTCTAGAATCATATCTACAGGTTGAAACATGGTAGCCTCTTGTTTCTGCTGTTTGAATGGAAATATTCTCTCTTTGAACAATACATTTCTGACAAAAAACATGTTGTTAGTCATATCATATAGAATAAAACCTTTCTGCACGTCGGAATATCCCATAAGAACAGCAGGTTTAGCTCTTGATTTCATTTTATCAGTTTCTTGAACAGCTTTAGCCTAGCACAAACACCCTATTACTCTAAGGTGACTTGTAGAAGGTTTTCTACCATGAAGTCTTTCAAAAGGAGTTATATTATTAATAACATGACGAGGTAACCTGTTAATAATGTAGGTTGCAGCTTGCACACAACCACCCCAAAAGGATATAGGAATATGAGCCTGAAACCATATTGCTTTTGTTTGTTCTAGAATGTGTCTATGCTTCCTCTCTGCAACACCATTTTGCTAGGGAGTATGGACACATGTCCTTTGATGTATGATCCCTAAAGAAGTGAAAAGATTTGTTTACCCTGAATTGACAAATTCAGTTTCATTGCCAGTCTTGATTATTTTTACACTTTTGTTAAACTGAGTGTTTAGATAGATGAAAATTGTTTAAGAATCACACACAACTGGCTTTATTTTTGTCACGATCCAAAGATAGGCGAGATGACACTCGTCTTATCCCACCAAGACAAGTCAGACGATAAGCCAACTATAACGTTAAGATACAAAATTATAATAAAAATGAAAGTTTAATTGCGAATAATAAGTCAACTTAATTAAAAATCCCCAAAACCAGGTTGTCACGTGTACAAGCCACTAGCAATACAGAAAATCAAGGAAACACATGTCTAAAGTGTCTTTCTTCTCGAATAGAACAAAGCACTACAGAAATAGGAACAAGAGAGTCAGCCCGATGACAACAGCTACCTCTCTAAATCTCTAGGGAAGCCTTGAATGATCAAGGAAAACACTACTCACTATCCGGGCTCAGAACTTACACAAGTGTAGAAGCAAGGGGTGAGTACCAAAAGCAACACGGTACCCAACAAGTAAACGAACTAAACAAAGTAAGTCCAATAGATACACAAACTCCTTTCATTCCAAACTATCTACACAACTACAACTTGCATAGAAAATCAGCCAACCCAGCAAGATATAATACACAGTAGAAGTAAGTTTGCAGTATACTACAATTCCACATCACAAGTCACAAGTCACAACTCATAAGTGATACGTAATCAATCACCGAAAGAACATCATGCTACACTGTCATGCCCCAAAGTCCCGTTAGGGTGGACTGACACCCGTTGCCAATAAGGATCGGGAGAACCAACCTGTAACTATGCGCTTTCTATACATACTATAAGGGGTTTCTGCGTTTAACATGCCTTTAAGAA
>JAABOM020060569.1:0-11771 GCA_011800125.2 Solanum clarkiae
GGAGGGGGAGGGGGGAGGGGGCATTCCTTGATGTAGACTTGAAGGATACTTGAAGGTTGAATGGAGTTCTTGAGATCCAGAATTAAGCTTGAGACACTTGAATTTGGATGAAATATTTGGTTAAGTCTTGAAGAGGTTTTTGAGAGGGTCTTGAGTGATATAGAGTTGAAAATGGCTAAGTATAGGTGTTTTCACGCATAAGTGGGCATGAGGCTATGACCCCAAGGCCCTTGGACCGAAATGAAAAACCAAAAAAAATAATACACTGGTCCGCGCCCTTGGTGCGACGCGGATCAGGCGTGAAGTTCCTCCAACACTAGTCCGCACCCCCGACGCGTCGTGGCCAGGGCGCGGATGGCCAATGGAAATGAAACATGAACGAAAATATTTTTCGCTACAGATCCTCTAAAATCGGGGTTATACCTATTTCACACTTAATTTTTCCTCCTAATCGAGAATATGAAGTCAGATTTTTTATATCACGCATGGATTTTGAAATATATGAAAATTATGATTATGGACATTTTCGAAGCACATTTTTGGGGCGTTTCAATATCTCCCCCTTGGAAACATTCATCTCCAAATATAAAAAAATGTACATAAGAGAACTAATTGTGAAGATTTCAACCCAACATGAATGCAACAAATGCACTTAAATATCATTTTTCAAAATGTCAAAAATCACCATAAACTTCTCAATAAAAACATGAATGCATGCAAAATGACATAAAGGCTGAAACTTAAGACTTGAAATCATATAGGAGATGTAAATTAGTACCTTCGGATTGAGTAGAGTGGAAGAGATGTGGGTATCGATTTCTCATGTACGTCTCGGCTTCCTATGTGGCACTTTCAATTTGTTGGTTCCTCTAAAGGACCTTGACAGAAGCTACATCTTTGTTTCTCAACCTCTTCACTTGTCTATCCAAAATCTCCACCGGAACCTCCTTATAAGTCAAATTATCTTCTACAACACCCATAACATCCAAGGGTACTATAAAACTTGGTTCACCCACATACTTTCTCAACATGGACACACGAAAGACCAGATGTACCATGTTCATCTCCATGAGCAACTCCAACTCATACGCAACCTTACCAATCCTCCTCAAAACTCTATAAGGACCCCAAAACCTTGGGCTTGAATTCCTTTTCTTGCCAAATCGAACCACACCCTTCATAGGTGAGACTTTCAAATAAACCCAATCACCAACCTTAAATTCAAGATCTCTCCTCCTCACATCGAAATAGGACTTTTTTCTACTTTGGGATGTTCACAATCTCTCCCTTATCAACCTCACATTTTCCAAGGCTTCCATGACCAAACCCGAACCTAGCAAAGTCATTTCCCCTACTTCAAACCACATACCCGTAGATCTACAACGCCTACATAAAGAGCTTTAAAAGGAGTCATACCAATGCTTGAGTTATAGCTATTGTTGTAAGCAAACTTAATGAGTGGAAGATGTTCATCCCAACTACCCTTAAACTCCAAAACACAAACTCTACGCATATCATCAAGAGTTTGGATAGTCCTCTCGGCTTGACCATTTGTTTGAGGGTGAAAGGTCATGCTAAGCTTAACCTTGGTTACCAAGACCTATTTGGAAGGACCTCCAAAAGAGAGAGGTGAATTGAGCACCATAATCTGAAATGATAGACAAAGGCACCCCACGCAATCTAACCAATTCATGTTTATACAACTTGGCATAATCTTCGGCACCATAAGTAGTTTTGACCTATAGGAAGTGAGTCTACTTTGTTATTCTATCCACAACAACTCAAATAGGGTTAAAATGCTTCCTAGTCTTAGGCAACCCAACCACAAAATCTATGTTGATCTCTTCCCACTTCCAAGTAGGAATTTTTATATTTTGGACTAGGCCATCCGACCTTTGAATGTTCGGCTTTCACTTGTTGATAATTGTGACATTCGGATAAGAACTTGGCAATGTCTCTCTTCATTCCACCCCACCAATACACTTCCCTCAAGTCTCTATACATCCATGCAGAACCGGGGTGAATGGAATAGGATTAATTATGAGCTTCCTTCAAGATCAATTCTTTCCAATCATCCATATTTGGCACACACAATCTACCTTGGTACCTAAGGCAACATCTCCCCCTAGGGAGAAAACCTCCACTTTACCATCTCTCACCAAGGCCTCGAACTCTAGCAAGGCGGGGTCAAGATCTTGCTTTGCCTTTACCTCCTCAATCGAAGAAGATTTAGAACCATCAACAACCACTATAACCCCATTATCAACTTCGTCCAGTCTAACCCCCGAACCTAGTCAACCAGTGAACCTCTCCAACCACCTCTTTGCCACCATCATCAACATGAGCTAGACTACCTATAGACACCCTACTTAGAGCATCGGCCACAACATTATCTTTGTTGGGGGTGATAATGTACACTCATATCATAATATTTAAGGAGCTCTAACCACCTTCTTTGTGTCGAGTTAAGATCTTTTTGGGTGAACATATATTGGAGATTCTTGTGGTCGGTAAACAGATCAACATAAACCCCATACAAGTAGTGATGCTAAATTTTCGAAGCAAATACCACGGCCGCTAATTCAAGATCATGGGCGGGATAATTCTTCTTATGCACCTTAAGTTGTCTAGAGGTATATTCTATCACCTTAACACCTTGCATCAAAACACATCCCAAACCAATTCTTGAGGCATCACAATATACAACAAATCCTTCCAAATCTTCCGGTAGAGCCAAGATAGGAGCATAATTTTACCTTCTTTTGAGTCAATTTAGTCATAAGAGAAGCAATAGAAGAGAAGTCATTCACAAACCTCCGGTAATAACCCGCCAAATCCAAGAAACTTCTAATATCTGATGGAGTCAAAGGTCTAGTCCAATTTCTAACCACCTCCGTCTTCTTAGGATCAACCTTAATACCATCACCTGACACCACATGTCCCAAAAGTGCAACTCTTTCAACCAAAACTCATATTTTTCATATTTAGCATACAACCTCTCCTCCCTCAAGGTTTGCAACACCACCCTCAAGTGATCCTCATGCTCCTTCTCACTATGGGAATAAATCAAGGTATCATCAACAAAAACCACCACAAAAAGCCAAGGTGGGGTTTAAAGACCCTATTCATGAGATCCATAAACATAGTCGATGCATTAATCAACCCAAAGGACATAACCAAAAACTCAAAGTGTCAATACCTAGTCCGAAAAGCTATCTTGGGATTGTCACACTCCCTCACTTTCACTTGGTGATACCCGGACCGAAGATCAATCTTAAAAAAGTGACTAGCCCCTTGAAGTTGATCAAAAAGGTCATCAATCCTTGGTAGAGGGTACTTGTTCTTGATGGTGACTCTATTAAGTTGTCGGTAATCAATGAACATTCTAAGAGAACCATCCTTCTTCTTCACAAATAACACCGGTGCATCCCAAGGTGACTTACTAGGTCTTATAAAACCCTCTTCCAACAAATCCCTTAATTGCTCCTTCAACTCCACGCGACCATACGATAAGGGGGAATAGAAATATGTTGAGTATCGGGAAAGAGGTCTATACCAAAATCTATTTCTCTTTGGGAGGAACACCGGGAAGCTCACTGTAAAGACATCAAGAAACTCATTAACCATCGGAACCGACTCAATACGAAGGACTTTGGATTCAATATCCCTAACCCTCATAAGATGATAGAGACGACCCTTAGAAATCAACTTTTGGGCTTTAAGACAAGAAATGAATCTACCCTTAACCACCACATCATGACTTTCTCACTCAAGGATGGGCTCATTAGGGAATTGGAATTTTAACCCTACGGGTTCTACAATCAATAGAAGCATAATATGCATGCAACCAATCCATCCCAAGAATGAAATCAAAATCCACCATCTCTAATTCAACAAAATCACAAGGCAAGATTTTATGCAAAATGAACACGGGACAATTTCTATAGACTCTTCTAGCAACATTGCACTCACCAATGGGGATAGACAATTCATAAGGTTCATACAACAATTCAGGAAAAACAAAAGGAGTAATAAAAGAAAGAGTGGCACCCGGGTCAATTGGCACCCGGTCTATCAATGTATACACATCAAAATAAAAAATCTTTAATATACCGGTGAAGCATTACTCCAAGTCCAGTGACACATAGAGAGGTGCGGTTGAGAATGTCGATGATCATCCTCATAATCCTTAGTAATTCGTGGGCAATGTCTCAACTTATGATCCTTTACACCATACTTGAAATATGCACTCGAACTGGCCAAACAATCTCCTGGATGGTACTTTCCACACTTGTAGCATGGAGGAGAAGCTTGAACACCAACACCCTTGCCTTTCCTTTGAGCATATGGAGAACTAGGAATCTTGTGGCACATCTTGCCATACCCAAAGCATGTAGCCGTGTTCCTCCAACATGTGCCACTATGATTTCTCCCAACCTTTGGGCACCTAGGGTGAGTCATCCCACCATTGCCATCTTCAGCTTGGACCCTCCTTCTCCTTTCCTTTGAGGCCACCGGGAAATCTCTCATCTTATGCCCAACATTATTACACTTGAAACAACCCTCAACTTTAGCCAAACACATCCCTTGATGTTTCTTTCCACACCCTTGACAAGTGACAAAAGCGATCCTTTTATTCTTGTAGTTGGGAACCAGTAGACTAGTAGAAGATGAGGTACCACCAACTCGGGCCCTCTTAGCCTCACTTCCCTTCCTCTTATCCCTAGAAGTCTCGAAAGCGCCCACTTGATGATTTAATAGAGCGGTTACAACCATGGCTGATAGCCATAGAGCATTACGAACCTCAGCATTCGACATATTACTGTTGGGAAGTTGACCCCCAAGTGAGGGATGGTCACTACCTTGCCCACCATTCTGAATAGCTTGAGACATATTCTGAAACTAATGGTTAGGGATCAGTAATAAGCCTTAAAGGACTTAGTTCTACTGCATGACATAGATCATGAAGAAGTGAAACATCTCCTAAAACACCTCAAAGCCTCTTACTCATAGTTGTGACGCGCTTCACAACTATGAATAAGACTCTAATTGATGCAATGTGTTGGATTCTGAGGACCATTAACAACCTAGTGCTTTGATACTAAGTTTTTCATGACCCAAGCCAAGGGCCGAGATGTAACATGGTGAATGGGAACCCGAAGGGACCCAAACAAGCCTCTTAGCATATCAATCATACATCCTTGGTCGCGGAAGCAAAGTAAACATCAACAAGATATATATATATATAAAAAGGGAAGTGGGACTAAGAGAAGCCTTGGATATAACAAAGAATAAGAGTCAAGTTCATAACACAATAACATCATAATATTCCAATAACACCTCTAAACATTGAATGGAGCAGGGACCAAGACACTCTCCAGGCTCACCCTCATAATGTCAAATGTTCAACATAAAAAAGTCTTAGAAGTAGTAAGAGAAAGTAGATAGTGTCCTCGAACTTGAGGACTCACCAAGCTTATCTTCAAATAGTCTCACTACACACATGGAGGATGATCAAGAGGAGCTTTTCTTCCTGTATGGTGATATCATGTAGGCATAAAATATACGTTAGTACATTTAAATGTACTAAGTATGTAGGATGCAATGCGACAAGATATAAGCCAATATAGTCAAAATGCATAGTAATAGGAAATACATAAGCATAATCTCAATATGGCATGCATGATAAATGCTTTAAGTAAAATATGTTTATGAATCATTCAACTTGCATAGAATATGACATATATGTGGGAAGAGACCTCAACCGACAAAGAATAAGACCAAGTGAGCTACAACTTCAAATCCCGATGATTATCCCTCATCGGTAAAGAGGTGGTCTACTTGCTAAGGTAAACCCTACTTCACCTTATGGGAGCTTGTCCATTTCGGAGAAGTCATCCCCCTTACGGGGACCTGTCCCATTTCAGGGTAGATTTCATGAGAAACTTCGCCTTATGGGATCCTGTCCCATTTCAGAGAGAATTTCACAAGAATGTGCACTAAATAAATCCACTAGTATAGAAAGGGTATAACATAATCCTATGTGACACATAGTTTGAGGAAATGAGTATGGACTCTTGAAGATAGTTCACACCGACATTCAATCCATCGGTGCTAAGTCTAACCCACGGAATAATTGAAATAATCATACTTTAATAAGTAATAAATATGGAAACATGACATGAGTAGCTCGTAAACATATTTGACCTCTAATGGTGAGCGTAACTTGAAACATGAGAGTATAACAATAATACATGAACCCTTGCTTTAACATGAATGACTCACAAGGGATAAAATCTTGAAAATAGAGGCTTAACTTCATACTTGCATAATCATAGATAATTTCATGAATTCATAACATACTTGATAGCTCATATTTATCATGAAGTCACTTGACTTATAAACCATGTAATAGACCATCAATAACTTGAGAATCTTTGTCGAGATATTTTATCAAACACTTGATGGGTGTGTAATGCTAGTTCAAAATCATGCAATTCAAGAGTGAAATAATATGAGATAACTCAATGTAAATCAATCCACCAACACATAGTAAAACCCTCAAGTTAGATACCTTGAAATCCATCATCAAATCTCATAATAGGTCATAGTTTCATAGCTCAAAACATGCATTGTCTCAGTAGACAAAATCAATTCATAGTATAAGCTTGAAATAAACAACATGCATATTCGGTCAACACTTTATAAAACCCCAATAAAATTTGTAATCAAAATTCATAATAAAAGATATTGATAGAAGATACAACTTGAATACATGCAATTTTCATAAAAAGGGAGATTGGGCTCCATGGGTGAAAGAACTCAATGGATGAAAATCACATACCTAAATTTGGGAGAGGGGGATTGGGTTCCATGATGTAGACTTGAAGGAGATTTGAAGCTTGAATGGAGTTCTTGAGATTTGAAATTAAGCTTGAGACACTTAAATTTGGATGAAATATTTGGTTAAGTCTTGGATAGGTTTTTGAGAGGGTTTTGAGTGATATAGAGTTGAAAAATTGCTAAGTATAGGTTCTTTCACGCATAAGAGGGCATGGGGCTATGACCCCAAGGCCCTTAGGCTGAAATGAAAAACCAAGAAAAATAATATACTGGTCCGCGCCCTTGACGCGACGCGGACCAGACGCGAAGTTCCTCCAACATTAATCCGCACCCTTAGCGCGCCCTTGATGCGACGCAGACCAGGCGCGAATTTCCTCCAGCATTAATCCGCACCCTGGCGCGTCGCGGCCAGGGCGCGGATGGCCACTGGAAATAAAAAATTAGCTAAAATTATTTTTCGCTGCAGGTCCTCTAAAATTGGGATTATATCCATTTCCCATATAATTTTGCCTCCTGATCGAGAATATGAAGTCGAATTTCGATATCACACACAGATTTTGAGATATATAAAAATTACGATTATGGGCATTTTCGAAGGACGTTTTTGGGGCGTTTCAACTAATGCATATTATCTATTTTTTGTATTGGACTTGAATTTGCGTTGTTGAATTATTGAAGTCTTACATAAGTTTTTAGTTATTGTTATATAATAATTGAAAGAACTAAGAGTTTACTTTTGCAATTAACTTGATATTTTAAAATCACTTTTAGTTGGCATAAATATGTTATGATAAACTTAAAGAGATACATATTAAATACTAAAAATAATATGCAAAAACAAAATTAAAAGAAAAAATTGAGCCTTCTTTAAGCAAAATATGTATGTGGTAATACGTATATAATGCAAATTTAATAAATCTCAACTTGAATCTAACATACGTAACTTGAACAGTTGGTACCTTCAAAAGGTTCACATACAATTAATAGAAATTATAGATTTGTTGAAAGACTTAAATTTTTAACACCTGCTTCACGCCGATACGGCCTCATCACCATCCCATGCCAAACCCAATAACACCTATTCAAACTTTATATTTATTTTAAGAAATTCATATAATATGTTAAATTATTAATTTAGAACTCATAATTTAAAATGGCTAAAATCCTGATCCAATGTACTTCAAATACTAACTTCTCATCTACCTTTATCCTTCAAAATTATTGTATTCATATAATTGCAAACAACTTATACAGTGGCTTGCTTCTGCAAATAACTAAAGTTATCAAATTCAAGAACTTAAATTTGTGTACATCACAATATACAAACAAACAAATAAATCTAGAATTCTACTGAAAGGATAAATATTTGTTGAACAATATGTGAGTGATCGCCAAAAGTATTTGTCACAGTCCAACCTTTTAGGTCATGATGACGCCCGTTAGATCCCACCTATAGGCAAGCCAACCCAAAATCCTCGGCTGCTGTCCTAATAGCTAAGCATAACAATAGCTAAAGACATACAAAATAAGTCAACAACAACCTATTCCAGGACATGGAAGTCACCTGTACAGAGCTTCTATAGACTCAAAATAAAATATACATATCTACAAACATAATTAGAATAGTAATCTACACATACAAATCTAAACTACAGATACAAGGCCAATATCTGAATACCAAAGATGGTCGTCAAAACAGAAGGAGACTACAGAATATCTAGAGCTGCTGATGCTCACCAATATCTTCTGAATCGTCTGAGAACCGTTAACTCAGTGACTATGACTGGTATCTAGACCTGCACCATGAAGATGCAGAAATGTAGGGGTGAGTATTGGTAACAACCACCTAGTACGCATAATCAACCAACTGAGTGAAGTCTTGTAGATATAGAAGACTCAACTATAGAGAACTGCACTAATGTAGCAATTTGAACTTCCATCAAGGAGTAGACATGTCTGGACAATCACTGATCCCCAACTGAACCAACCCAAGTGGTGTGCAATGATAGTAACTAACAAAACATGAGTAGGCACAAAGCACAACTATCACCGAACTGAGACATAGTGCTGTATAAGGGTGCAAGGCTCTAAGCCGACTGGGCCCCATAAGCCCAGAACATACACCCACGCACAATCTAACAAACAGAATCACCACGGAACCACCACAGAACACAACTCCCAATATAACATGATCCAAGGGTCATTTGTATATGGGTGTAAGCCCTAGCGTCTAAGTTTGGATGCCTCTTGAGCCCCCATAAGCCCAGAGAGTACACCCACGCACAATCAGGGTATGTATAGGTATGTAGATCCATAGGCAATCAACTAGGTCCTCGACCCATCCAGTAATAAGTATCATACAGGGCCTCGAATCCCTATAATATCAGATGAAGCCTCAAACCCCCTTCCCGACCTGGTCTTCGACCAGGGCAGTCAGCCAGGGCCAGATGGTTTGACAATATACATAACAGTGGGATGTATCCCCCACAGGATAAAGAATCCCCCTAATACAATCAATAGGGCCTCAAACCTGAAATGTCAGTCAGCAAAATAATCAACTAGACCTCAAACCCAAAATATTAATCAGCGGGGCCTAGCCCCAAAAATGTAATCAACGGGGTCTCATACCCAAAATGTAACTTATAGGGTTCTAAACCCAAAGCATCAGCCGGTGCTCGAACCTCGGAATCGTCATCCATGACTCGACATCCCAGTCGTGGCCACCGAAGACTCAAACACTGGGAGTGTCAACCTGATCTCAGACACTCAAACATGGACACCAGATCTCAGAGTACGGGGAGCATCATCTAGGACTCGAGATATCAAAACAGTCACTCACTGACAGCCGGTACGCCTTGCAGGTACGAGTTGTAGGGTGACCTACGAGTCTTAGTCAGGGTCTCATATTAGGCTCTTGGCATCTTGGATTAAACTAGTATGACCCACAGGTATGAGTCGTTGCTTAAGCTGTGAATCGTATGTTCCTCTCATAGTCTTGGATTCAGTTTTTGGTCGAACATTTTGTCTCTCTGATGCCTGCTACGAGTCCACTTATACGAGTCATGGTGAGACTTACGACTCGTAGGAGTGACCTTCTCTTAGCCGATTTTTGAATTTTTGGTCTCTGTTTCTTGCTACAATACACCCTACGACTCGTAGCTTAGGCTTCGACTCGTAGGTGAGCTCGTATGTCCTCTGATCTAGAAAAATCTGTAACTTTTCTTCAAAATCATACCAACCTAACATTTCTGTAAGAACAATACAAAACACATAAAAACCATAAAAAGTCGCATTAAGACTCACAAAATCCCTTGTTTTTGGCATCAAATGTGCTATATTTTGATGCCACAACAGCACCCTCAACTTAGAATTATTGTTTGTCCTCAAGTGATGACTCAATCTACGCAGAAAAAGAGAAATACATAGCGGCTATACTAATGGCATATATAAAAACTCCTTTGATTCAGGTATCCAACTACCATTTTCAAAACAGGATTGCAAAGTTATTAAGAAAAACAAGAACATAATGAGATACCTAACAATCCACAATCACTGGTATAGTCATATGCTACTCAAGTAGTGCAAATTCCCTCACTAGAAAGAAGTCCCTCATATTCACTCAAAAGCATTTAGAATTCAGGGACTGAGGAAGCATTCTCACTCTTACAATTGAAATTCATGCATACTGACTAACAGTATAGACTTACCTCTATATTCATCTTCTGGCTTGGTGATAAAGTGGATTTGGATCACTTTAGGACTTATGGGCTGGTAACATAGGTCCGGGGTGCTTTGGTATGGCATTTTAGACAAGTAGTGACTAAAAGCTATCCTTGAACCATGTTTACCAATCTTTTTGCTTTCATAATCCAAACCTTTTCAATAAATCCACCCTTATTCTCCTGTTTTTAACTTTTCTCCGGTGCTTTCTTTCTCTTTTTCAGATGTACCTCTATTTCAAATTCATTTTTTTTACTTTTTCTCAACTCAAGGCACTTTTCTCTTCTTTTTCTTCACTCGATTCATGATTTTTCATTTCTTTCTTGATTTCCCAACTAACCACCTTATTATTATTACTTTACTATTATAAGGGCCACCCTCAACTTAGGCTTGTAGCCTCAGGTGAAGTACACAATATCTATGCCTCAAACCAAGACCACCAATTGCAGCCACCCTTAACTTAGTCTTTTGGCCTCAATCAAGGTTCACATGTTCAAGGACATACCAAGGCTAATATAAAGGTATTTCATCAAACAAAGTTAATATCGCAAGGTGTCAAAAAAGAATGAGTAAATGATAAGCTCAAAAATTTGGAACAATGGATTCACTCACTCATTTGGTGGGTCATTTAGGCCAAAAGTTGGTTCACTCAAAGAACAAAGGCCTAAGATCCTCTCCATATTCACCACATCACCAAACCAATCTTAGCGTACTAAGGCAAATTCTGAGTCCATACAAGATGCATGAATGAAGAAAAATAAGCTCACAACACACATTACAATGCATCCACAATTAAGTATAGACTCACATCACATGCTTTCAACCTCAGCTTACCTTCAAAATATCAGAACAAACATTGCCAAATACTAAAAATGTATAAATGTATAAATGCATCAACAACTACAATCTCAAAATTTTTGAGGGTAAAACCTAATTAAAGACTATGTATATGCCAATAGATAACACCACTATGAATTTGCACATTATCTAAACTACCTAAACATGCCGGTTCAACAGAAAAGTAAACATCCACAAGGAAAAAGAAGCACAACAAGAAAATTTTAGGATCAAAAATAGGGGAAGTTATGGACTCGAGGTTACTCAGACTTCACCTTAATCCATAACTTCCTATACCCCACTAAAATAGGATACTTTGTCCTGAAAGTAAAAACACATAGAATACGAAAATAAGCAAACATAACATATAT
>JAABOM020060570.1:0-11769 GCA_011800125.2 Solanum clarkiae
TTCGGTAGAAATTAATGAAATTAAGTCTAAGTATATCTATGGTGCAAGTTTAATATAAGCGCCTAATCGGCGTAAGTAACGGCCCCGAGGTGGGGTCGTGACAAAAATGCAGCACAAAACTGCACCAAACATTAACCCCGATCACCACCAACACAACAACCAAAACCCTGCCGGAATACACCCAAATCAGTCTGCAAAACCTCATGAAAACCCACCCAAGACACACCCAAAATGCCACTGTTCGGACCCCATTTCAGCAACCCAAAAACCCCTCAAAACCACTGCTACAGCAGTCCCAAACGACCCCATTTTCAGCCCATTAACGCCGCCACGAAACACCAACAACAACACCCAAGCCCAGCTACAAAACCACCATTATGAATTTGCTTTTGTTTTTTTTCAAGTTGAGGAGATTTTATTTTTTAAGTAACAGAATTTATCTTGTGCATTATGTTGATTATCGTACTTATTTATTCGTTCATTGTTTATTTAGTATATATACTATTATTTGCATTTATGACATGCTTTCATTGATATTGATTTTATGTATTTAAAAGAACAGTTTTGTGAACCCACAGCTAGTCTTTCTTATACTCTTGACCCTTTTTGGAATAAGTGATAATTTATTGATTCGTGATGCGTCCAATAGTTGTCATAGGTTTCAACCCAAGTTGTCCGCTTGTGCCCCAGTCTGTCAAAAGCCCACTCTTAGTAAACCTAGATTAGAGCAGAACCAAATCCCTTATTTAGGTGCATTTGCGTATAATTGTTGCATAATTTGTCATATTCTTGTTTGTTTGATATTGTGTAAATACATATATTTTATTTAAAATGTGATTTTGCCAATTATAATCTGTTTGAACTATGTTTGACCTGATTCGCATTTTAACGGGATACGTAGGCGTCGTAATGGCTCGGTCATATTCTTCTTAAATTTTTTAAATATGGGGGCAAATATATTTTAGAATGTAAAAAAAAAGAGAAGAAATTTCTTGTGTACATATATATTTTCTTGTGTAAATATATAGGTATCAAAATAGCTTGTCATATTCCCTGTAAGCTTTTCATTTTATTACATTAGAAATAGGGACAGTTTTTTTTAGGTTTAAAAAATTATATTTTTGAACACCAAAGTTTGTTAAGTTTGAAACAGGGACAAAATTTTTTAGGACTCATTTTTTGAAAAATTCTCGAAAATAATTCGCCCAAGATTGCACTCAGATGATAGATTTGCAAGACACCAACTGAATTTGTGCATATTCTAATTCTCGTATGTTATTTTCTATTCAATAGGTGTCTTTCAGTTTATTTATTGTACATTTTGTTTTTTGAAAAAAAATTGTTTGATATTAATTTGAATAGTTTCCCTTTATTGTGATTCAAAGTTTGTTTTTTTAATTGTTTTTGTTAATTTTCTTTCCAAAAAAATATATAGATTTAAAAAAAAATTATAAATTTTTTATCATATCTTCACGAATTACGCGTACCTGAGTCTTATCTCTATGAGATACATAGGCAACCCTTTTGGGTTCGATGCATTCTTTTTATTTTTTCAAAAAAAAAAAAAAGAAAAAATAGAATTCAAACAGTGTGCATATTTATGTTATATTTTCACGAACTATGCATACCCGATTCTCATCTTTATGAGATACGTAGGCAACTCTTTTGGGTACGGTGCATCTTTTTTATTTTTCAAAAAAAAAAAGAAAAAAAAGAATTCAAATTGTATACATATTTTATGTAATATCTTCATGAACTACTCATACCTAATTCTCGTTTATTTGAGATACGTAGGAAACCCTTTTTGGATTCGGTATTCATTTTAAGAAAAAAAGAAAAATATCAAAATAATAATAATAATAATTTTGTGCACATATTTTTAAAAGTTATATCTTTAATTCAATTGGGGCTATTATAGTTAGAAACATATAAATATTTGACAAAATGAAAATGATTGATTTGGAGTAAACTTATAGATTCATTTGGTACCTCTCCCATTATATTTTTGTGATGCTCGAAAATTCTCTTGCACGCATTCAAGGTAAGAATAAAATCAACTTCATAGTTTCAAGTGTATTGTTTGGTGAGCATTAGATTAAAATTCAATTACATCATGTTGTGCATCTAGAACTTGGTTTGAATGTTTGTTGACGCGAAATTCTGAGTAATGTTTGGTTTGAGAAATGACCATAGGCCTCCTTTGACCCGTTTGTGTCTTTCAAAGCCTACCAAATGACATTAATCCTTAGTTTTTCCCACTTTGAGCCTGAAATCATTTTCTTTGGACAACCACATTTTAGCCATTATCCTTCTTATGTTTACATGCATTATGCCTTTCTTGGCTCATCCTTCTTGAGCATACAAAGAATGTACTATTTATGAGAGAATATTCACGCTCGAAATTGCCAAAGATAAAGATGCTAAGTTTTGAAGTTCAAAAAGAAAATACGAGCTATAAAAAAGGTGAAAAAAATTATTTCTCTGCAAGGTCATTGAAATGGAATAAGAAAATATATTTTTTAAAAAAAATTCAGCATCAGAAGAAAGGAATACAAAGTGAAGCATCGAGCCCTTATCAATTGTTAAAAGCACGAATTTAGTGTGGCGCCCAAGAAAGGATTAAGTTACTTTATCCCAGATAAATATCCTACCTGTCCCTAAGCCTACATTACAAGCCAGTTACAAGTCCTACGTGATCTCATTCCAAATGTTCTCATATTAGTGGAGATTTACATGAAGTTCAAGCATATGATATCACAATTGCATGTGTTGAACATCCTTTTGAGCGTGAGCGTATTTCGCATAATGTTTTTAAATCAAATATTTCATACATCTGTGTGGGAGGACTTTCTTTGTTGTGAGGACACTTGACATGAGTGGATTGATATAATTCAAAAATCTTTGTTTGAAGTAAAATGAACAAATCTTGTTGATACTTAAATATGTTTGAGATATCACTTGAATCTGTAGGAATTATTTCGAATTCAGTTTTAGTTGGAAAAAAAGAAATTTTTATGCATTTCTAACTGTTGGTATCAGTTGCGATCAAGATTTGACTATTTTCATTATATTCTTTATTCTTTAAATCAAAAGAAAAAGAGAAAAATATTTTCTACAATAATACCTTTCAAAGAGATTTTTTTTCTCTTCTTTTTTTTCCCTCTATTTTTGATATTCTATAAGTGTGAGATGTTTATCTTTTTTCATTGAATCATTTTTGAAAAAAAAATAAAAAATTTTATGCATTCCTAACTACTGGTATCATTCTGATTAAGATTTGCCTATTTCCTTTACATTCTTCAACAACAATAGCAACAATAACATACCCAGTGGAATCCCACAAGTGGGGTCTGGGGAGGGTAGAATGTATGCAGACCTTACCACTACCTCATAGAAGTAGAGAGGCTATTTCCTGGGAACCCTTATCTCAAAAATCCGTAAGTAGAATAAATTAGAGATGATAAAAAGTAAAAGAAAGGGAACAGAAACCAATTAGCCTACTACTCTAATTCGCGACCTCCACTTCTTTCTATCTAGGGTCAAGTCCTCAGTGAGATCAAGTTCCGCCATATCATGTCTGATCACCTCCCCCTAGTACTTCTTTGGTCGACCTCTACCCCTCCATATAGCTCCTAGAACCAACCTCTCACACCTCCTAATAGGAGCATCAGTACTCCTACTCTGCACATGTCCAAACCATCGCAGTCTTGCTTCCCTCATCTTATCAGCCACCGGAGCCACCTCAAGCTTCTCCTGAATAGTCTCATTCCTAATCTTGTCACTCCTGGTGTGACCATACATCCATCTCAACATCCTCATCTCTGCGACATGCATCTTCTGGATATATACGTTTTTGATTGGCTAACACTCCACCCGATACAGCAATGATGGTCTAACCACCAATCTGTAAAACTTACCTTTGAGTTTAGGTAGTATATTCTTAGCGCATAATACTCCAGATGCAAGCCTCCATTTAGTCCACTCTTCCCCAATACGATGTGTGACATCATCATCGATATCGCTACTATTCTAGATAATAGACCCAGATACTTAATGTTTTCCCTCTTGGGGATAGGTTGAGTGGAAAGCCTCACATCAAAGTTTGCTTCATCCCTCTCATCACTGAATTTGCACTCTATGTGTTCAGTTTTTGTCCTGCTCAATTTGAATCATTTGGACTCTAAGACGTGTCTTCAGGCCTCCAGCCTATCATTAACTTTAGTTTGAGTCTCATCTATCAGTAACATATTATCTGCAAATAGCGTACACCATGGTACCTCCTCCTGGATATATTGCGTCGGCTCATCCATCACCAAGGCAAACAAGAAAGGGCTTAACACAGATCCTTGATGGAGTTCCATCTCAATAGGAAAATACTCTGAGTCTCCTCCCGACGTTCTTACCCGAGTTTTGGCTCTATCGTACATGTCCTTAATCGTCCTGATATATGCCATTGGGACACCTTTTACCTCTAGACACCTCCATAAGACATCTCTTGGGACTTTGTCATATACCTTATCGAGATCAATGAACACCATATGAAGGTCCTTCGTTCTTTCCCTATATTTCTCCACTAACCTCCGAACAAGATGAATTGCTCCGAGATAGACACTACTCTTCACACCCTCATGTCCACTACTCTCTCCCAAACCTTCATCATGTGGCTTAACAACTTGATACCCCTATAATTGTTACAGTTTTGAATATCTCCCTTATTCTTATACAATGGAACCATTGTACTCCTCCTTCATCTCATCAGGCATCTTGGCAGTCTTCATAATAGCATTGAATAGTCTAGTCAACCACTCTATGCCATCCTTGACCATGTTCTTCCAAAAGTCTACCAGAATCTCATCGGACCCGATCGCTCTCCCCCTCTTCATCCTACTAATAGCTCATCTTACCTTCTCAACTCTGAACTACCTGCAATAACCAAAATCACGATGGTTTTCAGAGTGTGCCAACTTACACAGCTCAATATCTCTATCTCCTTTTTCATTTAAGAGTTTATGAAAGTAAGCTTGCCATCTTAACTTAATGGAAGTGTCATCCACCAATACCTCGCCCTCCTCATCCTTGATGCACTTCACTTCGTCCAAGTCGCGAGCTTTCCTTTATCTTACTTTAGCGAACCTATACAATCTCTTGTACCCGCCTTTATCACTTAGCTCCTCATAAATGCGCTCAAATGTTACTGACTTAGCATTCGTCACCGCCATCTTTCTTTACATTCTTCATTTTTTGAAAAAGAAAGAGAAAAAAGCATGAATTATTTGGGTTCGATCATGTACGTAACAAGATTTGAAAATGAGAGTGAAATCTTGAAAAAAATTACAAATGCATAAGAAAGATGTCATCTTGTACAAGTCAAAATTGGAGATCATGCTAATACGAGCAACTGGATAGAATTTTTGAGAAAAATCTCAAAAATTCCATAATAATGTGAGATTCTTTGATTAACAGTACGAAATTTGTCAAAAGATCTAACTGGACAGAATTTTTGAGGAATTCCTAAAAAATCCTATCAAATACTGTCAGAAACTAGATAATCAACTTCAAATAGTCTCCATCATGGCTAGAAATGAAAAATTGACACTAAGATCTCCAACATCGCTGAAAGAAAGCGGTGTCATCCTATGAATGTAGGGACATCATTCTCATATTGTATTACCACAGGTACTAATGGTCATTCATATTTTATTTATTTATTTATTATTGTATTCATTTTACATTGCACCATCGAGGGTGGTAGTATCATTTGCATTCATTCATATTTTATTACCGATGACGGTAATCCTTATTCATATCTCATCCATTCATTTTTGGTTACTATTTATTTCACATAATTATCGAGCCATCCACCACGTAACAATTGGACTACCATTTCATCTCCCAGTCGCCCTCAAAGGGCCATTTCATTTCTCAGTTGCCCCCGGAGGGCTATTTCACTTCTCAGCCGCCCCCAGAGGGCCATTTCATTTTTCAGTTGCCCCTAGAGGATCATTTTATTTCCAGTCGCCCCAGAGGGCCATTTCATTTCCAGTTGCCCCGAAGGGCCATTTCATTTCTTAGTCGCCCTTAGAGGGCCATTTCAATTCCCCGTCACCCTTAGAGGGCCATTCATTTTCTAGTTGCCCCCAAGGGCCCCCCCAGAGGGCCATTTAACATTTTAGTTGCCCCCAAAGGGCCATTTTATTTCCAGTCACCTTCAGAGGGTCATTTCAGTTCCCAGTCGCCCCCAGAGAGCCATTTCATTCCAGTCGCCTTCAGAGGGATATTTCATTTCCCAGTCACCCCTAGAGGGCCATTTCATTTCCAGTCTCACTGGAGGGCCATTTCACGTTCCAGTCTCCCAGAGGACAATTTCACTTTCCAGCTGCCTTCAGAGGGTGATTGCATATTTCATTGTCAAGAGGGTCATTGCATATTCATTGCCGAGAGGGCCATTGCATATGCATTGCCGAGAGGGTCATGCATATTTCATTGCCAAGAGGGTCGTTGTATATTCATTGCTGAGAAAGCCATTGCTTATTCATTACCCAGAGGGTCATTGCATATTTCATTGCCGAGAGGGTCATTGCATATTCATTGCCGAGAAGGGCATTGCATATTCATTGCCTAGAGGGCCATTCCATATTTCATTGCCGAGAGGGCCATTGCATATTCATTGCTGAGAGGGTCATTGCATATTCATTGCCGAGAGGGTCATTGCATATTCATTGCCAAGAAGGTCATTGCATATTTTATTTTCGAGGGTGCCATTGCATATTCATTGCCGAGAAGACCATTGCATATTGATTGCCGAGAGGGTTATTGCACATTTCATTGCCAAGAGAGCCATTGCATATTTCATTGCCAAGAGGACCATTGCATATTCATTGCAGAGAGGGTCACTGCATATTTATTGCCAAGAAGGGCATTGCATATTTCATTGCCAAGAGGACCATAGCATATTCATTGCCAAGAGAGCCATTGCATATTTCATTGCCAAGAGGGTCATTGCATCATCTGCTGCCAAAAGGGACATTCATATTGCATTCAATGAATCATCTTTATTTGTCTTACCAATACACATGCATTTTATCCTATATGTGGATCATTTTACATTTGTCTTATTGATAGACATACATTCATATTGCATTCAAGGAATTTTCTTCATTCATCCTGACAATGAATATGTATTTTATTCTATATTAATCATTTTTCGTTCGTCTCACTGATGGTCATGCATTCATCATAGATCATTCTTAATTCGTCCTGGCAATGGACATGCATTCATATCCTATCGATAGGTTTTATTTGTCTATTAAGAGGGCTCGAACCCTGCTTCAGAGATCAAATGAGACATTCCTAGTACTCATATTGATTTATATGTTCGGCCAAAATTGGGTTTGTCAAGTTCTTTATCCATGATCTCTTCCATCGATCATATCCAAAGAGAGGGACAGTTGTTGACACCCAATTTTGACTGACCTATAGCCCATTTTAGAATGTCATTTAATTAAAATAGCTATTTTTATTTATATTCAATTTAATTCAAATACTTGTGTATTTCTAACATTCCTTACTATTATTTTATTTTTGATGTTATATAAATTTTCTTTCACATAATTTGTACATATGCAATCATGTAATATTTCCATAATTTTATCAAAAGATTATATTCTAGTTTATTTTTACAAATTATTTTCAAAATTACGCAGTTCGTAATAGAGTTAATTATTTTGCTTAGTAATTTTAAATAAATTCGTTAATTGATCTAGTTTGATTTATTGTGTACTTAAATTCAATTCCGTCATTATCTTTTTTCCCCACGCTATTTCTTTTCAAAAAGAAACAAACACGTGGCTGACAACATAATTCCAACCCACACCTTCTTTTTCCCTTTTCCCTTTTTTCTTTTCCTTTTTTACTTTTATCTTTTTCTTTAACTTTTTCATTTTTTATTCAATCCTCACACTTTATTTTTTCCGAAAAAGATGAACAAACAACCCTCTCCCTCTCCATCTTTTTCAACACTCTCTCTACACCCAACAACCCTCATTTTCTCTTCCTTCACTCCGTTTTTGCTCCCCCTTCTTCATCCTCATCTCATCCGCACCATGGAGCCACCTTCCTCCACCCAAAACAACCTCATCTCCATCCATGACAGCCTCCAAAATCAGCAAAAAAACCCCTCAAAATGCAGCACAAAACTGCACCAAACATTAGCCCGGATCACCACCAATACAGCAACCAAAACCCTGCCGGAATACACCCAAATCAGTCTGCAAAACCCCATCAAAACCCACCCAAGATGCACCCAAAATGCCGTTGTTCTACCCCATTTCAGCAACCCAAAAACCCCTCAAAACCTCCGCCATAGCAGCCCAAACGATCCCATTTTTAGCCTATTAACGCCTCCACAAAACACCAACAATAACACCCAAACCCAGCTGCAAAACCACCACCCAAAACCATCACTAGAACCCCATGAAACACTGACAACAACACCAAACTCTGCCACAAAATCGCCACCCAAAACCCCAGAAGATAGCCACGAAACACATCGAAGAACCTCCAAACAACACGCACCAGCGGATCCTGGGCAACATCACCAACAACAGCCAATTTCGACGAGCCAAAGCATCACAACAACAACACCAACGACTGCAAATCTTAATCCGGAGTAGCAGCCAAACATGCCAAAACTCCATTGGAATTTAACAATAGTAAACA
Organism: Solanum clarkiae; assembly: GCA_011800125.2. Taxonomy (NCBI): domain Eukaryota; kingdom Viridiplantae; phylum Streptophyta; class Magnoliopsida; order Solanales; family Solanaceae; genus Solanum; species Solanum clarkiae. Next base: position 8,719 of record JAABOM020060570.1, read on the forward strand.
ACAAACTGTAAGTCTCTTCTTCTCATATTTTTTATTATTTTCTCAGTATTAGATCTCTTTTTAGATTGTATATTTACTGTCCTCAATTTTTTATTTTGTTATTAGTTGTTTATTGTCATTAGTATTATTTCTAGATCTAGACAAAGATAAATTGAGATTCCAGGAAGTTTTCATATTTATTTATCTGTATTCTAATGGTCTGTAAATAGGAGTTCATTGTGTAATATTGCTTCATTTCTAGATTTTTTTTAATAGGCTTTAAATCTTTGTTTGTTTTCAATTTAATATATTACTATCATGTGTTGTACGTATTTAGTTGCTTTAATTTATGAAGTTAATTCCATATGTTTTCTCAAAATGTCTCCAGCAATATGTGATGTTGTTTTGATTGTTATTATTCAATTATTGTTTACAAGCTATTGCATTTATTCTGAATCATATAATTTTATGTTTTATATTATTTGCCTAAACGTTGGTCGAGGAAAAATCTATCCGTCGGATTTCGAGACCTCATCATTCAAAAAGATGAAGAAAATTAGTTTATATTCATATTTGTTACATGTTAAAATTCAAGTTTTCTAGTTTAAATACATTATTCGCTAAATCTGGCTGAGAAAAAATCTATCTGTCGAATTTCGAGGTCTCTCCACTCAAAAGGATCAAAAAAGTTAGTTTATATTCAAATTTGCTACATGTTAAAATTCCAGTTTTCTAGTTTAAGTTCACTATTCACTAAATCTGACCGAGAAAAAATCTGTCCGTCGGATTTCGAGGCCTCCCCATTCAAAAGGACGGAAAAAATTAGTTTATATTCATATTTGTTACATGTTAAAATTCAAGTCTTCTAGTTTAACTTCATTATTCGCTAAATTTGGCCGAAAAAAAATCTATCCATCGGATTTTGAGGCCTCCCATTTAAAAAGACAGAAAAATATAATTTAGGTTCATATTTGTCATGTGTTAACTTTAAAATTTTGGTTGCCAATTATGGAAAATTCGGTAATTCATAATTGAATTAATTATTTTGCTTAGTTAATTTTAAGGAAGCTCATTAATTAATACAATTTAATCGTCGAGTATTTTAAATTAAATTCTCACATTTTTTTGCCCTGATTATTTTTTCGACCCCGCGTGTTTCCCCTTTTTCTTATTTTAACTTTTTCTCTTTTTTGACTTTAACTTTTTCTTTTTCTCGTTTTGACTTTCTTTTTTTTTAAAATAGGACCCCACATATTCATATATTATTTGTTAAATTGGTCGAGGACAAAACTTCTCCGTCGGTTTTTGAGGTTGTCCCCATTCAAAAGACAGGAAAATTTTAATTTGTTATTTATACTAATTATTATGTATGTTGTTGGCGTTAGACAAATATTAGGACGTTTCACATATCATAAATTATTTCACTGTCTGTTATATTTTGTGATTATTATACTTATATTATATCATGCATCTCTTCCTTAGTTTAAAAAAAATGAGTTCAGTCGGGACCAACAGTTGTGGATTATGAAGGGTGTTAATACCTTCCCTACGGAATAGCTTGAATCCTTATCTAGAATCTTTTGGTTCGCATACTATTTTGTAAATGATTAATTGGTTTCCTAATTATCCTTAAAATTGGGTGGTGACTCTCAAAATCAAACTATTTTTTCTAAAATCAAATATTTTCTTATTAAATCATTTTAATTATATTTCTTACGAGTTGCCGCGACGTTGCACCTTCGGGATGTCAAGAATACTTCCTTTATTTGGTGATATAAGTCCGTCCCAGCCTTTTGGAACTCGTATAATATGAACTTTTGATTTTCAGTATTGACTTGCTGTTAATTTCATTATTCACTTTTGAAGTCAGTCTTAGACGCAATTATTATTCTTCTGTTGCAAATCAAAGAAGTATGAAAAAAAATAAACACACTAGATATTAAAAATTATAAGGAAAAAAAATATGAATACTATATGTAATTATAGACAACTTCCATCAACATGAAATCTCCATTCTAAGAGAAGTTCTGAGATAACTTCCATGAAAAAAATGTAGCAATGTGAATGTAATCTGAAACTGTTTCTTTGTAGTCAAGAAGTTTTCATAATTTAAAAAGAAAGAAAGAAATACAATTAAATCTATACCATGTTCTCCTGTTTCTTCTCTATTAAAAAACTCAAATAGCAAACTGTAAAAATTTATAAATATCTTTTTCTCCTTACGTTTAACAATATGTAAATAAATATTTTAACGAAATAGGACTTTGTGAGTTACAATATAAATTGTATACTTCTTTTATTAAAAATCTGCCAACTTATCAAAAAATAAATAAATCGTAAATGTGCTAAAAATAAATAATATAAAATTCAATTTGAGCAAAAGTGGAAAACGTGGGTTCAGTTGCTGAAAGTGGCTCAGACAGTTATTTTGTTATATTTTAATTTTGATATTATATAAATTATATAATATATTATATTATTAAATAAGTCCTATAAAAATATAATTGAAACTTAATTTTTTTTAGATAACTAACATTCCGTTTACTTGAGATTTTTAGTTTTATCTAATATTGACTATATAAAAAATTATTTATGATGATTTTCACCGTTGTGTTTTTGCATTAAATATTTAATATTTTTTTATTGCTATAAAGAATGACGGTTATAAAATTTTAATTTAAAATATTCAAAATTCATAAATTACCATAAAAAGAGTCCTAAATAATTTATTATCTGTGTTGCATTGTGTTTGCTATAAAAATTTAAAATACATGAAAATTTTTTAACTAATGACAATTATAATTCTGTAGTTAATCCCACTTTTTCAAAATATTATGTAATAGTAATTACACATTTTTAAATACACCTTTTAAACTAAATAAGTGAATTTAAATTTAAATTTAAATTCAAAATAGTTATAACTTCTTAACTTTATTCATAATAATTTAATAATAATAATATTTTTTAAATTATTATATTTATCCATATCCTAAATATTTGAAGGATAGAATTTGAAGTAAAATATGTTTTTATATTACATGAAATATTATCATCCTTGTATTGAATTTTTTA